>JASAMX010018775.1:0-12030 GCA_030248175.1 Microlaimidae sp. YZB2_3 | reverse complement strand
TGTATGTAATTACTAACAAGGGCTTAACAGCGATTTTGTTTTAAATTTTATTTTTATTTTAGCAAATTTTAATCAACAGTTTGTACTGCCCACACGACCACAATAGGCGGCCCTGGAACGTTGCAGACCTTTATACTACGTGTTAGGAGGATATCTATATAATTTAATTTAATTTTTTTTAATTTAGAAAAATATTTTGCTTGCATTCTATGTGATAAGATAAAAAAATACTGTGTAACTTATTTATTTCAAGCAATATTACGTTTTTTTATTTTGCAACAGACTAGAGATCGCGACACAAAAAATTTTTTGTGAAATCAGTAAAATTTGTAAGTTTTCCCACATTTTAAAGTGTACGCCGAAATTCTACGTGAAGTTTTGAGCTTAAAACAAAGTTTAAAATTTAAAAACTATATATATATATATATATATATATATATATATATATATATATATATATATATATATATATATATATATATATATATATATATATATATATAAACCAAACTACGATTTTCATTTGTAAATTATATTTATTTCAGGATGAGACACAATGACTTTCAAACGATAATGTTTGCTTGGTTTGCGATAATGTTTGTTTAAAATATGTACTAAATTTGTGCTTTAACAATGGCTATTATTTTAAAAAAATATAGTAAGATTTTTTTGGAAATCAAAAGTTATACGAGAATATGTAACTTAATTTTATTCCCAGAAAAAACATGTTTCAAAGTTTAAACATAAAATTTTTTGTGATCGCTATTTTTTACAAGGCACAATATTTATATAAATGGAATATGAAGCCAATTTAAAATACGAGGTGTTTTTCTGACCTGGGCGCTGTTTCATAAAAGTTCCCAACATGCTATTTTTTTGTTGAAGTCCATTTCTTTTTTGTAGAAGGCTACAAAGAAATGAAAATGCAATCAACTTCATTACAGGTTTTAAAATAGCAAGAAAATTCCCCAAAATCAGAAAAAAATTCCCCTGAATTCCCCCCAAAACTTTGTTCAAAAACCAGAAACAACTTTCAAATTTTGAAAATTCCCAGAAAAATCCCCCCCAAGTCCAAAAAAAAATTTTAATAGTAAAAATACTTGGTTTTTTGAACGAAACTGATATTGCCTACATCAACACGATGGTCAAAAAACATTTTCTGATCAAAACATGTGCAGTGCAAAGATTTCCAAAGAGTTATGACGCTGTAGTCTGCTGGTAAGAACGGGGTGTCTCATTTGGGAAGCCAGTTTTTACCTGCCTATGAATTTTATTGCTTCCTACATACTTGCCTCCATTTGATCTGCTTTCGAGGCAGGTTTCGCCCGCCTACTACTTGCCTTCTCGCATGTATGCTCTTAGGATAGGTGGCAGTGCTACCTGCCTTCTACCTGAATGTCCGTTTAAATAAAAATTAATCCATGTTTTTATTGGTCTAAAGCGTCACAAAAATCGTGTAATTTACAAGATCGATTTATAAATTTAAAAATTAATAAAATTTATATATAAAGTTAAACATTGACATAATTAATTCGAAATAAAAGTGTTTTTTTTTTTGAAAAACAGCGGAACACAAAATGGAAAAAAGAGGGACCAAAATCCTCAGTGATGTGCGGTTTTACAATAATTATCGTACAGGATGCCAAATATACTTACATATTAAAGGAAATATGATTAACTACAATGCGTTTATATAAAATTAAAACAACCAAATAAAAAAAATCATTTTTTGAATGTTTATAAAAATTTCAATTTATTCACAAAGTGTATTATCGCATTTAAAAATCAATGGTGCACGATCTTTTTAACCAACACAAGATCTTAAAATATTAAATAAATATGGATTTTCGAGAGTATGCCGAATAGGGTAGTTAAACTCAAAATAGATTTGAGGCTCGTGATGTCGTTTTTTTATAATGAACATTTTCTCAAAACTGTTTTTACACGATGGTCAAAACCCTCCCATTTAAACGAAAGTCGTTCAGTGTTAAATATCTTCACAGAGTTAGGATATTAAATCCCTTTTAGCCAATTAGCGCTTTGGAAAACAGAATGGAGAATTCTCATTCATTGAAGATAAATTTTCTTTCCAAGCGCTAATTGGCTAAAACTAGCTCTTTCCACAGCCATTCCCATAAAGCAAAAAATATCTGACGTGATCACGAATACTCTATGACCTTATTATGGTCCTTAAAATCCTGACGTTGTTCTACATTCAGTACAAAATGCATAAATTTATATTTGTAGAGAGTATTCTAAAAAACAAAATATAGGTTAGATATGTTTAAACTAGCATTACCGATTACCCGACATAATTATTTTTATATGTTTAACAAAATAGACTGAATTTTTGACTGAAACCTGCATTGTATATTGCGTAATTTTTAATTTATATCTCATGACACGAAGCCAGAAAAGAAAAATAATTTTTTAAAAGTAAAATCAATTTTTGATGATATGATATTTTTTAATTTTGTAGCATACAATAAATAACTAATTTAAACAAGGGCTTAACAGCGATTAAGTAAATTGCACTGCATTTAAAAGATAATAATTTCACAAAATACAACCCAATTTATTTTGTTTCAGCTTAGGAATATTATTGTCTTATTCGGCTACAATTTACTCTATACTTTTTGTGGTACAGGTTTTGGAGCAAATCGTATGGTTCAAACCCCGCACTTAATAATTTAATATTTGTAGAAAGAAAGATTGAAAAGAACAACATTCTTACGCAAGCTTAAAAATAAAATTAAAATACTAAACTTGTGGAAATTACATAAAACCAAAATAAACTTAATTTCTCGAATAAAAAACCAATAAGATCATGGTTTTAATCATAAGATATTTAAAATTTTCCACAAAAAGTATAGAGTAGATCTTAGCCGAATAAGACAATAATATTCCTAAGCTGAAACAAAATAAATTGGGTTGTATTTTGTGAAAATTATCAATTGAATGCAGTGCAATTTACTTAATCGCTGTTAAGCCCTTGTTTAAATTAGTTATTTATTGTATGTCACAAAATTAAAAAATATCATATCATCAAAAATTGATTTACTTTTAAAAAATTATTTTTCTTTTCTGGCTTCGTGTCATGAGATATAAATTAAAAATTACGCAATATACAATGCAGGTTTCAGTCAAAAATTCAGTCTATTTTGTTAAACATATAAAAATAATTATGTCGGGTAATCAGTAATATTAGTTAAACATATCTAACCTATATTTTGTTTTTTAGAATACTCTCTACAAATATAAATTTATGCATTTTGTACTTAATGTAGAACAACGTCAGGATTTTAAGGACCATAATAAGGTCATAGAGTATTCGTGATCACGTCATATATTTTTTGCTTTATGGGAATGGCTGTGGAAAGAGCTGTTTTAGCCAATTAGCGCTTGGAAGAAAATTTATCTTCAATGAATGAGAGATCTCCATTCTGTTTTCCAAAGCGCTAATTGGCTAAAAGGGATTTAATATACTAACTCTGTGAAGATATTTAACACTGAACGACTTTCGTTTAAATGGGAGGGTTTTGACCATCGTGTAAAAACAGTTTTGAGAAAATGTTCATTATAAAAAAACGACATCACGAGCCTCAAATCTATTTTGAGTTTAACTACCCTATTCGGCATACTCTCGAAAATCCATATTTATTTAATATTTTCCTATCTTGTGTTGGTTAAAAAAATCGTGCACTATTTATTTTTAAATGCGATAATACACTTTGTGAATAAATTGAAATTTTTATAAACATTCAAAAAATGTATTTTTTTCTGGTTGTTTTAAATTTATATAAACGCATTGTAGTTAATCATATTTCCTTTAATATGTAAGTATATTTGGCATCCTGTACGATAATTATTGTAAAACCGCACATCACTGAGGATTTTGGTCCCTCTTTTTTCATTTTGGTTCCGCTGTTTTTCAAAAAAAAAACACTTTTATTTCGAATTAATTATGTCAATATTTAACTTTATATATAAATTTTATTAATTTTTAAATTTATCAATCGATCTTGTAACTTACACGATTTTTGTGACGCTTTAGACCAATAAAAACATGGATTAATTTTTTATTTAAACGGACATTCTAGGTAGAAGGCAGGTAGCACTGCCACCTATCCTAAGAGCATACATGCGAGAAGGCAAAGTAGTAGGTGGCTGAACCTGCCTCCAAAGCAGATCAACTGGAGGCAAGTATGTAGGAAGCAATAAAATTCAGAGGCAGGTAAAAACTGGCTTCCCCAAATGAGGACACCCCGTTCTTACCAACAGACTACAGTGTTATAATTCTTTGGAAATCTTTGCACTGCACATGTTTTGATCAGAAATGATTTTTCACCATCGTGTTGATGTAGGCAATATCAGTTTTGTTTAAAAAACCAAGTATTTTTACTATTAAAATTTTTTTTTGGACTTGGGGGGATTTTTGGGGGAATTTTCAAAATTTGAAAGTTGTTTCTGGTTTTTGAACAAAGTTTTGGGGGAATTCAGGGGAATTTTTTTCTGATTTTGGGGGAATTGCTATTTTAAAACCTGGCAACCCTGAAGTCTATTGCATTTTCATTTCTTTGTAGCCTTCTACAAAAAAGAAATGGACTTCAACAAAAAAATAGCATGTTGGGAACTTTTATGAAACAGCGCCCAGGTCAGAAAAACACCTCGTATTTTAAATTGGCTTCATATTCCATTTATATAAATATTGTGCCTTGTAAAAAATAGCGATCACAAAAAATTTTATTTTTAAACTTTGAAACATGTTTTTTCTGGGAATAAAATTAAGTTACATATTTGCGTATAACTTTTGATTTCCAAAAAAATCTTACTATATTTTTTTAAAATAATAGCCATTGTTAAAGCACAAATTTAGTACATATTTTAAACAAACATTATCGCAAACCAAGCAAACATTATCGTTTGAAAGTCATTGTGTCTCATCCTGAAATAAATATAATTTACAAATGAAAATCGTAGTTTGGTTTATATATATATATATATATATATATATATATATATATATATATATATATATATATATATATATATATATATATATATATATATATATATATAGTTTTTAAATTTTAAACTTTGTTTTAAGCTCAAAACTTCACGTAGAATTTCGGCGTACACTTTAAAATGTGGGAAAACTTACAAATTTTACTAATTTCACAAAAAAATTTTTGTGTCGCGATCTCTAGTCTGTTGCAAAATAAACAACGTAATATTGCTTGAAATAAATAGTTACACAGTATTTTTTTATCTTATCACATAGAATGCAAGCAAAGTATTTTTCTAAATTAAAAAAAATTAAATTAAATTATATAGATATCCTCCTAACACGTAGTATAAAGGTCTGCAACGTTAGGGCCGCTATTGTGGTCGTGTGGGCAGTACAAACTGTTGATTAAAATTTGTTGAAATAAAATAAAATTTAAAACAAAATCGCTGTGCCTACATAAAACCCGATGGTCAAAAATCATTTCTGATCAAAACATGTGCAGTGCAAAGATTTCCAAAGAATTATAACACTGTAGTCTGCTGGTAAGAACGGGGTGTCTCATTTGGGAAGCCAGTTTTTACCTGCCTCTGAATTTTATTGCTTCCTACATACTTGCCTCCATTTGATCTGCTTTCGAGGCAGGTTTAGCCACCTACTACTTGCCTTCTCGCATGTATGCTCTTAGGATAGGTGGCAGTGCTACCTGCCTTCTACCTGAATGTCCGTTTAAATAAAAATTAATCCATGTTTTTATTGGTCTAAAGCGTCACAAAAATCGTGTAAGTTACAAGATCGATTGATAAATTTAAAAATTAATAAAATTTATATATAAAGTTAAACATTGACATAATTAATTCGAAATAAAAGTGTTTTTTTTTTTGAAAAACAGCGGAACCAAAATGAAAAAAGAGGGACCAAAATCCTCAGTGATGTGCGGTTTTACAATAATTATCGTACAGGATGCCAAATATACTTACATATTAAAGGAAATATGATTAACTACAATGCGTTTATATAAAATTAAAACAACCAAATAAAAAAAATCATTTTTTGAATGTTTATAAAAATTTCAATTTATTCACAAAGTGTATTATCGCATTTAAAAATAAATAGTGCACGATTTTTTTAACCAACACAAGATAGGAAAATATTAAATAAATATGGATTTTCGAGAGTATGCCGAATAGGGTAGTTAAACTCAAAATAGATTTGAGGCTCGTGATGTCGTTTTTTTATAATGAACATTTTCTCAAAACTGTTTTTACACGATGGTCAAAACCCTCCCATTTAAACGAAAGTCGTTCAGTGTTAAATATCTTCACAGAGTTAGGATATTAAATCCCTTTTAGCCAATTAGCGCTTTGGAAAACAGAATGGAGATCTCTCATTCATTGAAGATAAATTTTCTTCCAAGCGCTAATTGGCTAAAACAGCTCTTTCCACAGCCATTCCCATAAAGCAAAAAATATATGACGTGATCACGAATACTCTATGACCTTATTATGGTCCTTAAAATCCTGACGTTGTTCTACATTAAGTACAAAATGCATAAATTTATATTTGTAGAGAGTATTCTAAAAAACAAAATATAGGTTAGATATGTTTAAACTAGCATTACCGATTACCCGACATAATTATTTTTATATGTTTAACAAAATAGACTGAATTTTTGACTGAAACCTGCATTGTATATTGCGTAATTTTTAATTTATATCTCATGACACGAAGCCAGAAAAGAAAAATAATTTTTTTAAAGTAAATCAATTTTTGATGATATGATATTTTTTAATTTTGTGACATACAATAAATAACTAATTTAAACAAGGGCTTAACAGCGATTAAGTAAATTGCACTGCATTCAATTGATAATTTTCACAAAATACAACCCAATTTATTTTGTTTCAGCTTAGGAATATTATTGTCTTATTCGGCTACAATTTACTCTATACTTTTTGTGGTACAGGTTTTGGAGCAAATCGTATGATTCAAACCGCACTTTATTTAATATTGTAAAAAAGACTAACAACATTCTTACGCAAGCTTAAAAATAAAATTAAATACTAAACTTGTGGAAATTACATAAAACAAACTTAATTTCTCGAATAAAAAACCAATAAGATCATGGTTTACATAAATATTTAAAATCCACAAAACTGAGGAGACTAATTCACAATTTTCGATTTAACAAACTACATTCATAACTCCAGTGGTCATTTTATTTAACAAGAGTAAATAGATTTATACTCCAGAATTGGATTGCTTTTCGCCGAATGCGCAGCCGTTTAAGTAACGAACAAATCTTTTATACACACACAAAAACTAAGTTCGTTTATAACCGGAAGTTAAAAAATATACCTTAACAATATACAGCTATATGTTGGTTGTACCAAAGGCTCCATACACCTACAAAACGGACACACAGGTGCGTGCGCCATTTTGCAAAGCTTTTGTTGACTACGCACGTTATATGTAAGTAATAACTTTGTAATGAATAGATTAAGAAATTAATTTTTGATTGTGTATAAATTTAGAACAAATTTTAATAATAATGGAATCGTAAAAGGATTTTTTTGTTTTAGAAGCTGGATGTCTTTATGAAGTTTTTATGTTTTATTCATATGAAAAACAATGCAAATGGTTACGTAAATAAAAATGAACTCTGACTAAGCACAGGCATACGGAATGGGCGGATTCCGCAAGCATAAGCTCCGAAAATCTGGTATGCTAGCTGCAAATCACACGTCACAATGAGTGAAAGTTACGTAATAAACTAATTAGCGCCTGCTATTTACTAATAAACAATGTTATTTGAATACTCTTGAATATTAGCTCCATTAATGTTTAAAATATGTCAAAAAACATTTCATTCGGACAATTTGATAAATGGCATTATTGAATTTATAAATGTAAAATGTTTTTTGTATACTAAAATATTTTTAAATTGTGCACAATTAATTAACGAGGTAACCAGAAGAAAGGATTCCCGCAGTTTTGCCACAATCGTGCGGTTGACCACTAGTATGACAGAAGTTGTTTTTAAATTTTTGGTAAAAAACAAACAAAAAGCTAGGGTGGGCTTAAATAGCCTGGCTTTAATGCTTGTTAATTATTTATTCTCAGAGAGCTAAATGAAGAGCTAGATGAACAGCACGCACTTAATGTAGCGTCGGCTTTTTAGCATTTTATTTCCTCAATTACCTATTATGATTTTTTAAATTTAAACTGAATTTTGGGCATTAATTTAGATCTGATCGCGTAAAAAAGGGATTGGTCGATTCTAAAAAAATATTTCCCATATAACCACCTACTTTAGAAAAAAAATTAGCCCCAATCATTTTATACTGGTCGCAATTGGTTAAATATGGCTGTTTAGGTTTTTTCTCTCTATGAAATGAATTAAATTATCGGTTTATTACTAACTGCAAAATAATATTTTTAACGTTATAATTTTTATTGTTTATTAAACACATGTGTAAAATTCACCTACGGTGTCAGGGTTGTTGTAAGTGACGATGCTGAAAATTCCAAAACAAAATTATGCTAATGATTCGAAAACAAGCAGAACGACAAGGGAAAGAAATCACCAAGATTCGAAAAATATAGTTAAAAAAAGATTTTAACTCTAGCGTTTTTTATTCGACAATTGAAAAAGGTTAACGTAATTATTAAACATCCTAGGTTTTTTCAAAAACTGATCAAACTAAACCTAAAACTAATACTATTATGTTCATAAATCATATTTAGGAATCAAAATCGCTATTTTCCAGAACCACTTTTGGTTTATTGCTTTTTCACACAATATGATTCAACCAACAATAGCCATTTGTCGGAAACCTATAAGATGACTTTGGATGTTCAATAACAGCACTATCGGTAAGGGTGTTGTTTTGGAAAACAAAAAGTATTTACCACTTGAAATGTCAAATACTTATTTTGCAAACAACGCCCGCAAATACCCGTCAATTTTCTCACTTAAACATTTTATTCCGGGTTATTCAAGCTATTTGTGATATTTCACAAAATGTTTTTGCTGTGGGGACATAGCAATGCTGTGAAACATTTAAATATCACATTTGATTTCCTTCTCTCTCTCTGAGACTTTTTTCTGAATGCTCAAACGTTGCTCTGGAATTCGAAAACCCCCCCGGAGCTTCGATCTATTACGCGGATGGAGCAGAAGCTTCCGGCGCTTTAACTTTACGAAGCCGCGCCAATTATAATTCGAGAACGTAAATAAATTCAGAGATTTCTTCTTCTCATTATTATTAATTTAATGATCATATTTTAAAATTGATATTTCTTCTTTCAAGTTGATCGATCATAAAACAAAGACTAATTTGGAAAGTAAGAAAAATTAGTAAGTGCAAATTTATTATATTCATTAATTATTACATGAGAAACCGAAAATAGACTAGTTCGGAATGCGTCTTTTACTGTACGAGAGAGGGTACAAAAAGAAAAAATAAAATTTGAAAAAATCTTAGCTTTCTTAGTTTCTTAAGCCTATACTTCATAAAAATTGCTACACGATGATATGTTTCACTATGTTGAAGTGCTGTAATATATCAGTTTGTGCTAAATAAATTTTTGTGTTTTAATTAAACGTCACAATAGTTTAAAATCACCACTAAAATAGTATTATCCTGAACAGTGATTTCGAATTAGTAAAAATAAAGATGAAATTTGTGCTTTTAAACTAATTTTAAACCTACATAAATTTTTAATGTTTTGCTTGTAAAACTATTCAAAACTTAAAAATTAATTTTAAAAAGTCCATTCCAAACTTCTAAATTAAGCATTTTCTGTAATTGAAACATTAAAAAACTGGAAAACAAGCGCGCCAGCAGCGCCGTACCTACGAAGCGGCAAAAAACAAAAAATCCCCAAAAACTGCTTTTGTAATATTTAAAAAGTATTTAAGAAATTTTGAAGAGAAGGGGTCGAGATTTTAAACCAATAAATATTTGAAATATTTTAAACCCTAAAATGTACTAGTCGCTCGCTGTTTCTCAATTTTCCCTCTACATATGATTGGTGCTAGTAGTTATGTACCCTCTTCCTAACACTAAAAAACCCTTATTCCGAACTAAAGACGAATTCTATCAGGGTGAAAACAGCGGGGTGGTAAAGTAACCACTCGTTCCCCGAGAAAATATCACGTGTAGACAAAAACTCGACGCAACTTAATAATAATTGGTTACATCATCTCTGCCAACTTTTTTTTTGTCATTTTTTATCGTGCGTTTATTGTTCTTTTCTTCTTGACGGCGAGCGGTTACGCCCTTAATTGCAGCCTGAAGGAATTAAACTTTAGTCTATAGAAACCAGAAATCCAAATGGACCTCTGGTTCGGATCTTTAGAACCGCTAGTAGGGAACTTGGAGCCGTCTAAAATTTTCCGGAGCTTTTTATGTACTTTCGGTCAAGTTCCCAACTTAGATCTTCAGGTTTCCACTTACGGGTCTTAAGCTTCAGCTTCAAATTACCTCGACTTAATTGACCAAATCACATAAGGAATAATTTACATACAACAGGATAAAATTTGCAATACATCCTTTGAAATTTTGAGTTCAGTATAATCATGGTACACTTGCAGTATGTACCATGATTGTTTTTTTGTTTAAAAACCACTAAACTCAAATTTCAAAAATGTATTGCAAATTGATCCTTATGTGACTTTGGTTGATTGATCCTAAATCAGACTTTCAAAGCCGCGACCGGAAACAGTTTGTTATGACTGTCACTAAGAAATAGCTAAAACACAAGTTTTTTTTAGAGCTTTTTGTTTCACAACTATTATTATCATGGATGACCTGGGGCGGAATAGGTACCAGGGTTCTACACCAACCATAATTAAAGAGGCTGATTAAATGTTGTAATTATTTTGTTGTTTTTTAATTAAACTTGTTTTGTTTTTAATGGTAGTTATGGAGCACCTATTCGTAACTTGCTTAGTTTTAAAGTTCAACACGCAAAAAATTGGTTGAGCATAAAGTTAGTCAGGAATGTGATATAAATTATAAACGAGTAATAATACGAACATAAAAATTAAGGTTTTATTTTGCCTGCAAAACAAAAAGAAATTATCACAGAAAGATAAAAAACAGTAATAACATAGAGTTCAAAATACAAATTTGAATATTTTTATGGACACATAGATTGATAGATACATACACAAGTTAAGCGGATTAGCGGTTACAGACATTCACACTCCCTGAAGTTGGCTTCCGGGATTTTAAAAATTATAATTTAAACATCACCTACCAATTCCCATAGTGTATATTATATATAGGGAAAAAACATCTTAAAATTCCGTTAAATGTTAACAAACCAATTGTTCTGTAAACTATTGTAAATTGAAGTGACAATTAACATTTGTGTGTACATGTCAAAAATTTAACAAAAAAACCTGACAAAAAAGGCATTACAATTAAAATTACAAGATAAAAAATCGTAAAAGATGCAATCCTCCGATCCGTTTGTTTATCTGCATCTGCAGCTAAGATATCTGTGCACCTGTCAAAAATAACGCGTTAACACTTTGTGCACTAATGGGTATGTTCCTACTCTCTATTACCATACTTTAGAGCTCCGAAGCTTGCTCCCATCCTTAAATTATTATTTATTACAAAATACAAAATATCAACTTTAATTTACATTAAATTAGGTTTTAAATTCTTTTACTAAAATATAGGGCGGAGCTGCAGGGGTGGATCCAGAGCTTCGTTTCGGGCATTAGATTACTAAAAAAAACAAAAACTCTAACATCTTAGCCGCGGATCAGCACAGCACCCGATGTTTTAGTACACTGGGTCCAGTGTTTACTCTGCTTTTGTTGTGCGAAATAACGAAATAGGTGGAAAACACCTACACAGACAACAAGGTTAAAAAGTGATTAAAATTTTTAAAATTTTTTATACAACCACCAAAGTAGTGTCTCGTATCGTATCCTTAACATAAATAAAAACACGAGATTTTATTTTACACGTAGTTCTTTAAAAGAAGATGTCGGAAAGCTGTAG
>JASAMX010018773.1:0-29644 GCA_030248175.1 Microlaimidae sp. YZB2_3 | reverse complement strand
GGAAAAGTCCAAAGGACGTTTTGGCTTGTCCAAAGGACAAAGTCCAAGGGAAAAGTTCTTTGACTTTGTCCTTTGGACGAAATCCAAAGGGAAAAGTCCAAAGGACAAAAGAAGTATGAATACGTTGTCCTTTGGACTTTTCCCTTTGGACTTTTCCCTTTGGACTTTTCCCTTTGGACAAAGTCCAAAGGACTTTTGTCCTTTGGACTTTGTCCAAAGGACGTTTTGTCATAAGTATGAATAGACCTTAAATCCTAAAAATTTTGATTCACATTGACGCAAAAGAAGTAAGCTGACTTTGATTGCTTAGTAAATTGATGCTTTGTTTACTTGTTCTCCACTGTTCGCCTATGACTAATTGTGGGATTTTTTATGGTCAAATTAAGTAAAATTAGACTAAAATGAGGAAAAAAACATATTAAGCATCAAACAAATTAGAAGGTCTGGTTTATAGTTTGTCCAAAAAAACAAAATCTAAACTCCAATTTTGGGTGTTTTTTAAAAAAACCGTTTTTCTTTGGATTTTTCCCCGCATTTTTAAAATTTAACCTCAAGAAAAAATATAAAAAAATTAAAATTAAAAAAAACGCTCAAAAAATTGAACTTTGCCCAAAATTGAACTTTTTGTTTTTGTTTTTCGGACATTTTGGACGAAATGATTCTCTAGTTTACAAAAATTTGCACGTGGTTTTTAAAGTAATACGCAGATAATTTTGGGAGCGTAAAAATTATTAAAACAAATTAATTTCAATTTTTATTTTAAAAACAATAACTTAGGGTTTTAGTTATATTTTGACGCGTATAATTTATTGCCGTTTATTTTGTTATAAAATATGAAAATAATAAAATGTATAATTTGTTTTTAAAAAGGCTATAATTTGTTTAGAATGAACTGTTCCCTGCGCTAAAAACTCGGTATTCCTTCGCGCAGCGGTGAGCAGTGAAACCGCGTAGTTTCACAGCGTGGGTCAGTTTGAGATAAAATACTAACGTCAAGAAGCTCAAGGAATTTCATCGACAGCCATTTGAAGTTTTAATAGGAAAAAAGTCATAATTTTAATAACAAATATTACAAATATTTAAATAATTATATCAAAAATATATAATAAAGGAAAAATGAGACACTTAGAACAAACTGCTTGTAAAAAAAGGTCCCATTTAAATGGGACCTGGTCCCATTTAAATGGGATTTTTCGATTTTGGTCCCATTTAAATGGAATCCCATTTTAAATGGGATCCAATTTAATTAGGTCCCATTTAAATGGGATCCCATTTAAATGGGACCAAATACCAAAGGTCCCATTTAAATGGGACCAGGTCCCATTTAAATGGAACCGTTTTTTACAAGCAGTTTGTTCTAAGTGTCTCATTTTTCCTTTATTATATATTTTTGATTATATTTTAATAACAAATATTTCAATAAGAAAAAAGGCCTACTGCAAATTCCGACGGAGCAATAGCCGTTTGAAATTCGTCGACCTCTTCCGCCGTGCTGGGTGACCAATCCAGCAACGATCCTGGACCGGAAGTGGACCCGGAAATGTCGCTTCTGAATTCGTCCTCCGATTCGATGATGTCAATTCTGGACGACCACCGCAGAGCGAATTTGGATTTGATTTGAGGGGTGAAATACTGCAAGTAATCGCTGTCCGCCATCCAATCTTCGTGAAAATCTCTAGTGGCCTGTTAGGAACAAAGAAAATTAGTTTTTAAGGTTTAGAATTTGGGTTGCTATTATTTTCTTGAAAAAAGACTACTGAAACGGTAAGTCCCTTTAGGAAGCAATTGTACAACGCAAGAGCGTTAGGGACAATAAGGCGCATGTTTCGCACAACAAACGTGATAAAAAAGTCGTAAAATCAAAAGTCTCTTCTAAAATGATTGAGACTGAAAAAATTTAGGTGAGCATATCTCGTTTACGATGCGGTTGATTTATACAAAAATTTTATTGGTGCAGAATTTATGGGTAACTTGATATAATTATAGTCCGAATCAACCGTACCACCGTTAACAAGGAATGCCGAACTGAAATTTTTTTCCAGTCTCAATCGTTTCAGATTTTAATCCACAGATTTTAGTAAAAATAAATTGGGCTCAAAATAAAAATTATGAAGATTTTTATGTAGTTATTTCCAGCAAAAATCTAAATAAACAAAAAATATTCTAAAGCTGCACGGTTTAGCTACAAAGTAATAACCTATCAAAAACCATTCCATTAGATCCAATCAAAACACCATTTGCGTGCCTGCATTTTAATATGTTATTACTGATCTTTTTTTATCGCATGATTTTTTTAAAGCTTGATCATGCACTTTATTCCAACTAACTATTTAGAAATGTTGCCAATTTTTAAAAATATCGTTAATATTATGTCAATTTTGATACGAATTTCAAATTTTATAGGCACATGATATAGTCATAGATGGCTCTCGATAGCCATAGTTTTATCACTTCATTAGATTTTAAATATCTAGCAGTTTGACATTTTATATTTTTATTTTTTAAAATCAACTTTAGTATGACTAACATGTAAATCACGAAGGACACAAGTCTAATTAAAAACCCCAGTAAACTAAGTAATTTTTCCCTGTAATATAACTTTGTATTTATGTTTTTTGCGTTTTATGTTTAGATATGTTGTTTTTGTATACCCCTGCTGTTTTGTGTTTTAATGTATAAACGGTTTTTTAATTCATTTTATTTTCCGTCATATGAAATCCAGTTTTGACGTTTTTAGAGACCATTGACTATCAACCGATTCCACATGAGTAGTCGAGTATAAAAAAATAATTTCCCGCATTACTTCATATACTTAATTTATACATTAAAACCTGGTTCATATACTTCGTCCAAATTGTTCATAGGACAATATCCAACGGACATTTTGTAGGATTTTTGAATACTTTCTCCAAAAGACAGTCGTCCAAAGACAAAAAGACCCAGTGGAAAAAACCAAAAGACAATTTTAAAAAACCATAGTTGTCCCTTGGACAATTCAAGGTTCTCCTTTAGACATGCCAATGTTTTCTTTTGAAAAATTCTAAGGTTTCTTTGGATAATACACAGCTGTTTTTTGGCGAAAGCCTTTTTTGGATGTAAAAACAAACTTAATATACTTCAACCTGCGTTTTGGATAGCTTTAGAACCTTTGGACTGTTCTTTGGATTTTTCAAAGGATAGTATTTAAAAAAGCGTTCATACTTCGTCCAAAAACAGCCCTTCAAAATGATCCAAGGGAAAACTTTGACTTGTCTAGAAATCCTTTGGACTGGTCTTTTGGAAATTTTGAACGAAGTATAAACAGGTTTAAAAATTCCCTTTTAAGTTTACCGTGCAATGGTGGGGTTTCGAAGACTCCCAAAGATCCGTTGTTTGAATATTTTACTTACGACTCTATACTTAGATTAAAATTCATAAAATATCATAAATGAAAAATCTTATAATTGTAGGTTTTTTATTAAAAGCATATTTTGTTTGCCTTGTCTTAAATGATAAACATGTGTTCAAGTGAATTCCTTAAGCTAGAGTGAATTAAAAAAAGGCAAGAAGTTATTTTTTACATTTCTCCTGCCACAACCTATTTTTGCAGAAGTTATTTTTTCCAAGATTTTATCATAAAAACTCAATTATTTTAATTTTAAACTGTGTGTAAAATAACTTTTAGAAATTTCGAGTTTTAGTATGATGTTTTTTAAACTATTTACGTAGTTTTTTATTATTAACTTGTATAATATTTAAGCAAGAAAAAATGTTATTTATAATTAAAAACCAAGCGATTTTATGTAACGTTTAATTTGTCTTAGATGTTTAAACAATTAAAATTTAATTCAGCCCTACTCAGCTCATTTAGTCTAAAAAATTTACATATTTGTGGCAAACGTATTTTTTCTTAGCTCAGTACCTTCGTGTCCAGTACCCTCGTGTCCAGTACCCTCGTGTCCAGTACCCTCGTGTCCAGTACCCTCGTGTCCAGTATCCTCGTGTCCTAGAATCATTTAATTTAGATTGAAAACTTTTCTTGAACGCTTCCAATAAAGCAGCAGTTAAGGCTGGTTTATACTTATGATAAAACGTCCTTTGGACAAAATCCAAAGGACTATTTTAGAAAAGCCAAAACGTCCTTTGGACAAGCCAAAATGTCCTTTGGACCTTTTCTTTTGGACGAACTATGAACGCTACTTAGAATTTGTCTTTTGGACAAAATCCAAAGGGAAAAATTCAAAAGACAAAAAGTATGAACACGTTGTCCTTTGGATTTTGTCCTTTGGACTTTGTCCTTTGGACAAAGTCCAAAGAACGTTTTTACGCTGTATTTGTCCTTTGAACAAAGTCCAAAGGACGTTTTGTCATAAGTATGAACCAGCCTTTACTTGTCCATACATAGTTCATACATACAGCAGTTCATAGATAGTTCGTCCAAAGTGTCCAAAGAACAAAGTCCTAAGGACAAAATCTAAAAGGAAAAAGTCAAAAAGACAAAATCCAAGGGGAAAAGTCCAAAAGACAAAATCCAAACTGGAAAAAGTCCAAAAGGCAAACTCAAAAGGGAATTTTTAAACCTATTTATACTTCGTTCAAAATGTCCAAAAGACCAGTCCAAATGATTCCTAGACAAGTCAAAGTTTTTCCTTGGATGAATTTGAATTGCTGTTTTTGGACGAAGTATGAACGCTTCTTTAAATACTGTCCTTCGAAAAATGCAAAGAACAGTCCAAAGGTTCTAAAGCTGTCCAAAACGCAGGTTGAAGTATATTAACTTTGTTTTTACATCCAAAAAGCTGTGTATTATCTAAAGAAACCTTAGGATTTTCCAAAAGAAAACATTGGCATGTCTAAAGAAGAACCTTGAATTGTCCAAGGGACAACTATGGTTTTTTAAAATTGTCTTTTGGTTTTTTCCACTGGGTCTTTTTGTCTTTGGACGACTGTCTTTTGGAGAAAGTATTCAAAAATCCTACAAAATGTCCGTTGGACATTGGCCTATGAGCAATTTGGACGAAGTATATGAAGCAGGTTTTAATGTATAAATTAAGTATATGAAATAAAGCGGGAAATTTTTTTTTATACTGGACTACTCATGTGGAATTGGTTGATAGTCAATGTATCTCTAAAAACATCAAAACTGGATTTCATGTGGCGGAAAATAAAATGAATCAAAAAACCTTTTATACATTAAAACACAAAACAGCAGGGGTATAAAAAAACAAGATATCTAAACATAAAACGCAAAAAACATAAATACAAAGTTATATTACAGGGAAAAATTACTTAGTTTACTGGGGTTTTTAATTAGACTTGTGTCCTTCGTGATTTACATGTTAGTCATACTAAAGTTGATTTTAAAAAATAAAAATATAAAATGTCAAACTGCTAGATATTGAAATATTTAATGAAGTGATAAAACTATGGCTATCGAGGAGCCATCTATGACTATATTATGTGCCTATAAAACTTGAAATTCGTATCAAAATTGACATAATATTAACGATATTTTTAAAAATTGGCAACATTTCTAAATAATTAGTGGAGATAAAGTGCATGATCAAGTTTTAAAAAAATCATGCGATAAAAAAAAATCAGAATAACATATTAAAATGCAGGGCACGCGAATGGTGTTTTGATTGGATCTAATGGAATGGTTTTTGATAGGTTATTACTTTGTAGCTAAAACGTGCATACTTTAGAAATATTTTTTGTTTATTTAGATTTTTGCTGGAAATAACTACATAAAAATCTTCATAATTTTTATTTTGAGCCCAATTTATCTTTACTAAAATATGTTGAATTAAAATCTGAAACGATTAGACTGGAAAAAAATTTCAGTTCGGCATTCCTTGTTAACGGTGGTACGGTTGATTCGGACTATAATTATATCAAGTTGCCCATAAGCTCTGCACCAATAAAATTTTTGTATAAATCAACCGCATCGTAAACGAGATATGCTCACCTAAATTTTTTCAGTCTCAATCATTTTGAGAAGAGACTTTTGATTTTACGACTTCTTTATCACGCTTGTTGTGCGCAACATGCGCCTTATTGTCCCTAACGCTCTTTGCTTTCTACAATCCTTTCCTAAAGGGACTTACCGTTTCAGTTGTCTTTTTTCAAGGAAATAATAGCAACCCAAATTCTAAACCTTAAAAACTAATTTTCTTTGTTCCTAACAGGCCACTAGAGATTTTCACGAAGATTGGATGGCGGACAGCGATTACTTGCAGTATTTCACCCCTCAAATCAAATCCAAATTCGCTCTGCGGTGGTCGTCCAGAATTGACATCATCGAATCGGAGGACGAATTCAGAAGCGACATTTCCGGGTCCACTACCGGTCCAGGATCGTTGCTGGATTGGGCACCCAGCACGGCGGAAGAGGTCGACGAATTTCAAACGGCTATTGCTCCGTCGGAATTTGCAGTAGGCCTTTTTTCTTATTGAAATATTTGTTATTAAAATATTATCAAAAATATATAATAAAGGAAAAATGAGACACTTAGAACAAACTGCTTGTAAAAAACGGTCCCATTTAAATGGGACCTTTGGTATTTGGTCCCATTTAAATGGGATCCCATTTAAATGGGACCTAATTAAATTGGATCCCATTTAAAATGGGATTCCATTTAAATGGGACCAAAATCGAAAATCTCCATTTAAATGGACCAGGTCCCATTTAAATGGGACCTTTTTTTACAAGCAGTTTGTTCTAAGTGTCTCATTTTTCCTTTATTATATATTTTTGATATAATTATTTAAATATTTGTAATATTTGTTATTAAAATTATGACTTTTTTTCCTATTAAAACTTCAAATGGCTGTCGGTGAAATTCCGTGAGCTTCTTGAGTAAAGTATTTCAATTCAACATGGCTCACGCTGTGAAACTACGCGGTTTCACTGCTCACCGCTGCGCGAAGGAATACCTCAAAGTTTTTAGCGCAGGGAACAGTTCATTCTAAACAAATTATAGCCTTTTTAAAAACAAATTATACATTTTATTATTTTCATATTTTATAACAAAATAAACGGCAATAAATTATATGCGTCACAAAAAAACTAAAACCCTAAGTTATTGTTTTTAAAATAAAAATTGAAATTAATTTGTTTTAATAATTTTTACGCTCCCAAAATTATCTGCGTATTACTTTAAAAACCACGTGCAAATTTTTGTAAACTAGAGAATCATTTCGTCCAAAAATGTCTGAAAGAAAAAAACAAAAAGTTCAATTTTGGGCAAAGTTCAATTTTTTGAGCGTTTTTTTAATTTTAATTTTTTTATATTTTTTCTTGAGGTTAAATTTTAAAAATGCGGGAAAAATCCAAAGAAAAACGGTTTTTTTAAAAAACACCCAAAATTGGAGTTTTGATTTTGTTTTTTTGGACAAACTATAAACCAGACCTTCTAATTTGTTTGATGCTTAATATGTTTTTTTCTCCTCATATTTTAGTCTAATTTTACTTAATTTGACCATAAAAAATCCCACAATTAGTCATAGGCGAACAGTGGAGAAACAAATAAAACAAAGCATCAATTTACTAAGCAATCAAAGTCAGCTTACTTCTTTTGCGTCAATGTGAATCAAAATTTTTAGAGGGGGGGGGGGGGGGGGGGGGGGGGGGGGGGGGGGGGGGTTGCGCCAGGGGGCTCGCTGCTTGGGTTATTTTTTTCTTTGGGCTTTTTAGGCCTTAATTTCGGCCACCTATTTAGGGTGTTAAAAAATTTGAAAATTTAAAATTATGTATACATATTTATAAAACACAAAACAACTAGCACAAAAGTAACTGAATTAATGTTGAATAAAGTGTTTTTGCAAATGTTTTTTTAATTTTTGTTATTCTGTGTTATGAACATTTTCATACAAAAATTGAATTTTTTTCAGTTTTTTTAATTTTTGCTTTGTGTTTAACTGCATAAAATTTACAATAAAGCACTCTATAACCTTAAAATATCTTCTATTTAAGGCTCAAAATTGTTAATTTTCATGTTTTGATATTTTCTTTAAAATCACTTTGCAATTCGTTTAATTAACTGCGCATTTTAAGATTCCGTTAATTTCGGCCATCCTAAAATTTAGGTGAAAGAACTGGCCGTTTTTTGCTGATTTTAAATATCATCGTACTATTTATATATAAAGAATTTTTTTTATTTGACTTTGTTTTGACGTTTTTTTAAGCCAAAAATAAAAATTGAACAAAAATACAAGTTAAGGAGGTTAAATTACTATTAGAACTTGTTTTTTTAAAACCCGCGGCGCCCTTCCCCTCCTTTTTCTTTGGTGGTTCCGGCGTTATACATTATTTGTTACAGTGCTCCTTTAAGGTTTTAACATAATTATTTTGCTAATAACTATTAAAGTTTGCAAACGGAAAAAAAAAGTTATATGCACCAAGAACAATACCTAAGGATAAACTTGCAACTTTTCAAAATTTTTATTGTTCGGTTTGGCAATATTTATAGCAAGTTTTTTCTCGGTGGTCGAAGTTAATGGTCCGCGCCTTAATTTCGGCCACTATAAAAAGAGAATTTAAACCTCCACTGATCTTTAAGTGTAACAAAAATTTTAAAAGTTTGCACTGGAATAACAAAAATAGCTATCGTTTGATTTTTAGACCAAATTTTGAGTCGATTGGAAAAACCAGAAAAAACTTTTCCAAAAAAATAAATAAGGTGGCCGAAATTAAGTCCGTTATCCTAAATATGTCAGAATAAAATGTTGATAATCGTGAAAGATATGAACAAAAACATACGATCATTTTTTTCACAATATTAATTAGAATTTTTTAAATTCAATGGTGTGTTAGAAACTGTTGATTTTTTATTATATCATAAAACAATTATTGTAAAAATAACCATTTATTGATTAATTTAACAAAAAAATGTGGAATTTTTCTTGGAATTTTTTAAAATAAATTTTACTGTTTTTATTTGCAAGAATTTTTAGAACTCACCAAGTGTCAAAAGGCAGCGAAAAGAAACAAAAGGCACAGGGGATACAAATAATAGTCTGGTCAACCAATGTAATGCTGAGGATTCGCGGAGTTTCAACAGTTTGGCCAAGGAATCTAAGGTTGATGAAATGGAGGAAACGTGTGATGCGGATTCGCAATGTTCTCCTTCATATAAATCGGTCAAAAGTAATTTTGAAAAAAAGCCGAAATTTCAGGCAAACGGCGTAGCAACGAACAGCATGAAATCGAGAAAACAAAGGCAAGTTATTTTTTTGTTTATTTTTTTTCTCTGTTTTTTTTTTCCGGCCCGATACAAGGAAGCACTCTTGATCGTGTGATTTTTCAGTTTTGCAACGAATTAATATAAGCTATTAACACAGCATAAGCTAAAGCATGATATGCCAATGCATGATACGCCAATGCATGATACTTTTTTTCATTTTTGCATGTTTTTTTCATCTATGGTTAAATTACATCTAGCTGACCTCATACATTAGTATGCAAGCATGAGAGCAAACGGCGTAGCAACGAACAGCATGAAATCGAGAAAACTTTTTTGTTTATTTTTTTCTCTGTTTTTTTTTCCGGCCCAATATAAGCAAGCGCATCTGATCGTGTGGTTTTTCGGTTTTGCAACGAATTACTATAAGCTATTAACACAGCATAAGCTAGAGCATGATATGCCAATGCATGATACGCCAATGCATGATACTCTTTTTTTCATTTTTGCATGTTTTTTTTTTTCATCTATGATTAAATTATATCTAGCTGACCTCGTAAATTAGTATGCAAGCATGAGAGCAAACGGTGTAGCGACGAACAGCATGAAATCGAGAAAACAAAGGCAAGTTATTTTTTGGTTTATTTTTTTCTCTGTTTTTTTCCGGCCCAATACAAGGAAGCACTCCTGATCGTGTGATTTTTCAGTTTTGCAACGAATTAATATAAGCTATTAACACAGCATAAGCTAGAGCATGATATGCCAATGCATGATACGCCAATGCATTTCATTTTTGCATGTTTTTTTTCATTTATGGTTAAATTACATCTAGCTGACCTCGTAAATTAGTATGCAAGCAAAAAAGGTCCAATTAAAATTGTGCGGTTATTACGTTTAAAAAAAAAAACAAATAAGAACGCAGGTTTTTACTTCCACCTTTTCACAAAATATACAAAACTTAACCAACTTTAGCCCTTAAAAAATTTACACTTTGATTCCAAATTGAGTAATTTAAAATATAATTGTTAAAATAAAACTTTTGATCTTTATTATTAAACCGCTTTTATTAAAAATTTTAAATGGTTTTGTTGTTAAATCGTTCATTCAATATTGCAATTATCGAGGTCAGCTAGATTTTATTTAGCTAAAATAATATTCGATTTGATCGTATTTTAGTGTATATAATAACGATAGAACCAATAAATTGTGGGAGCAAACAATAGGACGAACGGTTGGAAATCCACATCCCATTTATTCAGAAAGGTATTCCAATTTAATATTCTTCTAAGTGCATTTTACAATAGTTTTTTCAGTATTATACATAGGAAGTTTATTCTGGAAGCATATTAATTTCAAGTTTTTAGTTATACTTTTTTTAATCTTATAGTAAATTAGTCGTGTATCGCGTATACTACACCAGCTTTGGTACGGTTCCAGGGTTCTCAGTTTTGGAAGCTTCGAAGTCCAATTTTTTATGCTCACATACGTACTGAGTGTTTAATAAGACGGATAGGGTAATTGACTTAATATCGGTTAGGCCTTAATTTCGGCCACCTGTTGTTATTTTTGCTATGCGCATAGTTATGAACAGTCACGACGATTATTTTAATGTACACAAAGGTCTCGAGAAGAAATGGAAATAATTCGTATATGACGTTGGTTGACGAAAAAAAACGGATAAGAAAAAAGTATAGACAACCGTTTTTTTTAGAAAAATTTAAAAAAAAACAAAATTGGTTGTCCATATTTATTTATTGTCAGTTTTTTGTTGTTAATCAACGTCATATACAAATTATATTTAGTTCTTCTCGAGACCTTTGTGTACAATGAATTAAACGTCGTTGATTGTTTATGAATGAACTGTGTATGGCCAGATGGAACACATCACGACCTATCCAGCCATGCGCAGTTTCATTTTATAATTTTATAACAGCAGAAATAACAGCCGGTAGCCTAAATTACGACCGGGCCGATTTTAAGTTAGTTACCCGAATGCAACGTTATAACCTTTAAATTGTTTTTCCAAATTTAAACTTTAAAAAAATTACCATATTTTGAAAACGTAAAAATATTTGTAAAAAATCTAGTTAAAAAAGATAAAGTTGAGTTTGAGGGTAAATAAACTAAGTCAAACTTCGTTTTTGAATTAAATAGTTATTTAATTTTAACGATCAATAAAAAAAACGCTTTTCATTGCTAAAAATTGCTGTTGGGGATCGTCAGTAAGACCTGTTATCTTCTGTATTTTATACATATAAAATAGTCATAAAAAATATGTTTATGCTAATTTTAAGTTTGTTACATTTATTTATTGTTTGTTCACTCTACTAACTTAATTACTATAATAACTACTTTTATTACATAAAATTTGTCTAAAAGCTAACATGGTTATCATCAATTAATGGAGAATCGCGACAGTTAATTTAATGTATACAAAGGTCTTGACAAGATTTGAAAATCATTTTTATATGACTTTGGTTAACAAAAAAAGAACAAGATCATAATACACGAAAATAACAATTCAACAGAAAACTTTTATTCTAAAAAACAGCTGGCTGTAAATACTTTTTTTTTCATTTTTTTCCGGTCATATACAAATTATTTTCAATTCTTCTCGAGACCTTTGTGTACATTGAATTAACCGTCGTGATTCTCCATTGGGTTGCTGTAATTTCAACTCAGTAATGTTTAGTTATATTACCACTTACAATTTATTTATTTTACTTGGGTTGCTTATTAATTTTTTTTCTAATCGACGGAGAATGTTTAAGACCTTAAATTCAAGCTGAAAGACTTTAGCTTTAGTTTATAGAAAACCAAAAAAATAAAAAAATTGATATATTATCTAAATTAAATTTTACATTTTTGATAAAAAATCTTACTTTAAATTAAAAATTTTTAGTTTTGATCGTCTTCTTTGATAAAACATACTACTTATAATCAAGTTAAATATGTTTACGTTGATAAAAAAGTTTATTTTTAAATACTATATTTTGCATTTTTTAATTTGGTGTTTTTTTTTCAAAAATTCCTTCATACTAATGGGTGAGGGACTTGGATCACTTTGCCATAATTTAATTTTTTTATATTTAAAATTCATTTACACGTTTTAAAAATTTTATGTGTATCTGTTTCTTATTTGCCATGTTATTTGTTGCAATGTTTAGAATTACAACTAGATTGATTAAACTCTTGTGTGATTTTTAGCTTTATATATTTACGATATGATATTTTTACACAAAGGAAAAGTTTTTGCAACCATTAACAAACGCAGACAATGGCAAACATTGATGCAGTACAGAACCGAGTCAAACTTTTTGTGGCATTTTTCAAGAACAACCCATTCAAGTGGTCACCGGAAAGATGGATTGTTTAAAACCGTTATTTTTCAAGTAAATTATCGTGATAAAACTTACAAATAACGTTTATCGTGGAGTTTAGACCTTAATTTCCCTAAGCAACCTAAGGAAAACCTTAAAATCAAGCCAAATTTAATGTTTTGTTTATTCTGAGGTTTTGCTTATGTTGCTTAGAAAAACTAAGATCTATAGTCCACGATTCAGTTTGTTTATGAGTTTTATCATGATAATTTTTTTAAATTTATTACTTTGTTGAAGATGGGTTGTTCTTGAAAAATAACGGTTTGAAACTAGTAGTTTGTCCATATTTAAAAAAATCCATCTTTCCGGTGACCACTTGAAGGGGTTGTTTTTGAAAAATACCCTTTTTGTTTCTGATTTTAATGATTCTTTGTGAAAACTTTGCGTACGTGTGCGCACAATTTGTTGATTTTCTTTTTGGCGCTTTTTCTTAAAGTGAACGTTTAAATTTTACTTTCTGATTTGCGACTTAATTAGCTTAGTTTGAGAGCTTTATCTTAAAGTATTTTAAATTACCTTAAAGTTTATTAAACTTAGTAAAATGTCATATTTATGTGTTTTTTAAAATTTTCTTTTGGCATGTAAATTTTATTTAATTCTATCCAATTCATTTCAAAATGGGCGCAGAGCTGGTGATCAAAGTTCCTCCTTTATTTGCCACTAATTTTGCTTAAAATTTGCTCTTTTATTTTTAACTAAATTTTGCTAAAAAAATTGTTCTTATTTTTGCATTTATAGGAACAACAACTTCTCAAAAACCTTGGGTCAATTTGCGCCATATGTAGCAAGCTCTGCACTCGTTTTGGATCCCAGTTTTCTACAGTACTTTTTTTTAACTTAACATAATTTATAATTTATTATTGTTAAATTTATAAGTTTTTTTATTTAAAGTTCATTAACTTTATTCTAATACATACTTGCGTTAGATTTTATTTTAAAAGATTTGTATCATAAATAAATCGAGTTCGCAATAAAAGGGGTGTATTGATGAAACTTTACAGAAAATGTGACAAGGTAGCCAGCAGCTTCAGTTAAAATTTGGATAGATTTTAGGCTGGTTCATACTTATGACAAAACCTCCTTTGGACAAAGTCCAAAGGACAATTTTAGACAAGCCAAAACGTCCTTTGGACAAACCAAAACGTCCTTTGGACTGTTTTCTTTGGACGAAGTATGAATGCTACTTAAAATTTGTCCTTTGGCAAAAGTTCAAAGGACAAAATCCAAAGGGAAAAGTCCAAAGGACAAGAAAGTATGAACACGTTGTCCTTTGGATTTTGTCTTTTGGACTTTGTCCTTTGGACAAAGTCCAAAGGACGTTTTTACGCTGTATTTGTCCTTTGAACAAAGTCCAAAGGACTTTTGTCCTTTGGACTTTGTCCAAAGGACGTTTTGTCATAAGTATGAACCAGCCTTTCAACTAATACAAACGAATGATTAGTGAAAATTTTTCCCAAAAATGTGAGTGGATAAAATGGATTGAGTTGTGTTAGATTTTATTTTAAAGAATGTCTATTATAAATAAATCGAGTTCGTAATAATAAGGGAGTTTTGATGAAACTGCAGAAAAAGTGACAGAGTAGCCAAAAGCATTAGTTAAAATTTGGTTAAATTTTAACTAATAGAAACGAATGATTAGTAGAAATTTTTCCCGAAAAAAATGAGTCGATAAAGTGGATTGTATTTTTGATTTAGTTTGAGGTTTATTTTATATAATTAAACGTTAACTTGCAGTGGAAAACCAATATTTTAAATTAGTTAACGTCTCCTTTCAAATTATTTTTATGGTTAAATAATATCTGGCCAACCTCATAAAAGTGTATTAGGGACATGAGAGACGCAAATAAAATTGGGCGGTTATGACAGTTTAGAAAACGAATTGAGACGGAGAATTTTTTTAAAAATTAGTGAATTTTGGCCGTTTAAAAAATGTTTTTTTGGCCGTTTTTTTCTAAATTGATAAATTTGATAAATAATTATTAAAATTCGGTATTTAATTTTTAAAATTGTTTTTGCTCAAATTTTGAGTTGATTTGTTATTAATTAGTCGATTCAATAATGAAAAACATTGATTTACGTAAAGATGCAAATTGGTAACTTATTTTATTTGTGATACCCGTCTTTTGTTATGTTTAAACTTGTTTAGAATCGCGTACGGGGGTTCAATCGTCATTTGTCTGCTCCGTTTTTATGAAATGCAGGTTTTAAAGTTGTATTGCATTGCAAAACTGCTTGTAAAACCAGCTTTATTAGCATAAACTACCCTAACCTAAACAGTGCCACAAGCCTTGCTTTGATATTAACTCGACATTTAATTTGGAGTTATAGGCACCTTTCACTGGAACTCGGTTTATACATAAAGTATGCCATATACATAAGTGTCACCATAATGGATAATCACCATTCCTCCTACTCATCTTTCGTAGTATGCAGATCAACGAACCGAAAAGGCGCGAAATTTCGGTCCGTTGATCTGCATACTACGAAAGATAAGTAGGAGATACGGTAATTATCCATTATGGTGACACTTATGTGTATTGCGTACTTTATGTATAAACCGAGTTTCAGTGCAAGGTGCCTATATATAATACGCATCTAAATTATACACCAATAACACACTTTAAAAATAACTCATTACTAAATCTCAGGCTATTTGATTATAATGAACTGGTAAGAATTAACCAACGTTATCCTTGCTTCTTGCTACTAATAATCTCCTCCTTAAAATCAATGCAGTTGATTTTTCCCTTTTTGCTTTCCATCCTTTTACAAGCTAAATTTCACATGTATTTTCCTCATATCCTCGTTACTCTGACACAAGAAGTCACAGTCATTATAAAATAAACGTGACTCTGACTTATTTTGTTTAGATTATTTGTGTTTTAAGTTATAAAAAGAGTCACAGTTATGAGTATTTTATGACGCCTTTGACTCATTGTGCCGGAGTAACGACGATATATTTTTCAAAAGTGCGAAAGATAATTCAGTTTCCGCTGAAAAATCACACTTTGCCTCCCAAAACCCGATTTACTTTTTTGTTGAATCAGTTTAAAAACGGTATAAAATATATAACCTTTCAAAATAGACAAAAAAGCTTTTTATAACGTTCTGTACTTTCATATCCATAAAAAGTTTTCTTGATAAAAAATAGAATAAACGGACTTATTTTAAATTTTTTTTGGACAATTTGATTGCACGTTTGAACCAAACATTTTTTATGATATATCAATGTAATTAAAAAATTTAATATTCTTGAATGTCACGTACTTATGCTATTCATAAAACTTTTGGACCGGTCCACTTCAGACTAGGTCCGTTTTGATCATCGGAAAAGTAGACTGGGTCCGTTTTGATCATCGGAAAAGTGGACTGGGTCCGTTTTCATCATCGCAAAAGTGGACTAGGTCCATTTTTGTTATACCCTGTTTTTGAACTATTTATGGCTTTTAATTTCAGATTTTCACATTGAAAATTCGTATGAACTATTTATGGCTTTTAATTTCAGATTTTTACATTGAAAATTTGTAATTATGAGTAAATTTTGTGTTTTCTATGTGAATTCAATAACAAAAATGGACCCAGTCCACTTTTCCGATGATCAAAACGGACCCAGTCCACTTTTCCGATGATCAAAACGGACCCAGACCGAAGTGAATCGGGTCCAAAAGTTTTATAAATATCTCTGTAAGTTTCTGGAAATTAGGTTGGCGATAATTCAATCTATTAAATAAGATGAGTTCTGAAAAGTACGTTTGAAACTCTAAATTCTCCCTAAATTTTTTGTTGGAAAACCGTGCAAAAAATAGTAAACGTACTCGTCATAGTGAACGTCCGATTTGCGGGCAAAGGTAGCTCATGCAAATTAAAAAACACCGTATGCAAATTATTTTTTGCGGAGGGTTCATGGATCACCCAGATTTTAAGCTTTCGACTAGATTTTCGCTAGCATTCGCCTAATTCTTTTACTAATATTTTCCGGTCAACTTGGTTTTTACCCAATTTTTCGTAAAACGTAGAATATCAAAAAAAAACGGTTGGTAAACATAAGGTCTTTTTTCTAATTATGAATTTTGTGTTGCTCAAATGTTCGTTTTGTCGAAACAAATACCTTTAGAATATTAAAAATAGATTATTTATATTTGAGATAAAATTTTCATACAAATTAAATTCATATAAATTTACATAAATTTCAGTAAAATAAAATTTTTAAAAAATTGTTTTTTTAAAACATCTGTCATGTTTTTGCCGTCTGTTTATTGGTCCTTATAAAATCAACAACATAATAAACAATGAAACACTTATTATAAAAAATATATTTAGAAATCTCGATGTTAAACCGGTATACCTTCAGGATCAGCAGGCAAAAACATTGCAACCGGAATATACTGGTGATATCGAAGTAGCTAAAGAATCCAAAAAACAAAACAAGGTAAACTTTAAAAAAGCTAAAACAAAAAAAATAAATAGGGTATTAAACTTAAATTGGGCCACTGCCTGATATTTTCGCCATGCACAAAACTGTGAAAGAAGTTTCGTGCGTATGACTAAATATAGATCGTTATGTCATCTATCTAGCCATTTGCAGTTCACTTCATAGCTTTTTGCACGGCAAAAATAACAGCCGGAGGCCGAAATTAAGGCTGGCAAAATTTAAGTCAGTTACCCTACTGAAAAATGTGTAACTCTTTTGTAAATAAGTGGCGCCGGCGCATGCTACTATATGATGCGGGCATAATTTTAAAATAGTCCTTTAAAATAAAATTTCCATATTTTAATGGCATACTCTCCATTTTAATTTACCCGGATTATAATGTAGAGTATGCTATTATAAAGGCATAACTCGATTTATCTAAATTTTAACGAATGTCTAAATTACACAGGCCACTGAAATAACGTAATAATTAATAAATTATTCTGAAACTTTGTCATTATAACGACAAACCCTTGTACCAACTTTACTTAAAGGAGCACTGTCACAAATCAAATTCCTATAGCGCCCTGTATGAACTACTCCTTTAATACTTCTCCAAACAGGCTAAAATTTGCAAATGATGTAGCCTAAAGCCCGGTTCACACTGAGGTGGCAATGCCACCGGTGGCAATGTCACCGCAAGGTGGCATTGCCACCGCTGTTGTGTCCAACGTTAAACATAGGACGTGTTTACATAGGTGGCAATGCCACCTCAAGGTAGCAATGCCACCGCGAGGTGGCATTGCCACCGCTGTTGTGTTGTATCCACAACTCCGTCACCGGTGGCAGCTCTTTCAAGAAAAAAAACGCGTGGGAACGCGCGCATTGTTAAAAAATCAATGAAGGATATTACGGTTTTAACAGAAAAACGCGTGGACATTGCATAAAAAATGAAGAAAAAAAAATAGTTTGGTTTTATTGCAAAACTTAATATAAAAAAAACAAATCATTTTTTCTGAAAAATAAATTTTAAGTAGTTTTTTTACGAATTTTAAACACACGTATGTACATAGTACGGAAAAGTATAAACAATAAATAATATTATTAAATAATATTAAATTAAATATTGAATTTAATTGAAATTAATATTGAATTAAATAATAATTTGCAACTTTTATGCATTTATAGAAGATTTGCAAATTTTTGCTGCGCTGTTTCTAATATAATTCAATACACGACCATGGGTTCAAATTAGATGTATGACGGGTTATTAAACAATCTAAAAACAAAATGATTTATGTTTAATTAAAAAGAAAACTTTTAAGTTTGTTTCTGCGAATACAAATAATCAAATTGAGCAGAAGACATCCGAAAATAGTCAAGAAAATATACATGATCTTGCAGTCTCATGTCTTGAACTAAAGCGTGGAATTCTTCCTGCTGTTTGAGCCGTTGAAAAAAAAGGAATACCACAACATCTTTTGCGAGTTTTTTAATGTCTTTTTTGAAGTACAAGCAATACAAGAATATCAATATTTTTAATATATTCAGAATCATAAAGTAAAAAAGTATGTACTAACTACCAAATCTTTTTGGCTCTACACGCGAACGAAATGCTGGCATTACGTCTCCAGCGGTGGCAATGCCACCCCAATGTGAACCTAGCGGTGGCAATGCCACTGGTGGCATTACCACCGGTGGCGGTGGCATTCACACCGGTGGCGGTGGCATTCCCACCGGTGGCGGTGGCATTCCCACCGGTGGCATTGCCACCTCAGTGTGAACCGGGCTTTAGTGCCAAAAAACTTACATTTCATTTCGGAGGTAGTTATGGTTTTGTATTAAAAAAGCAGTCCGTTTTTTAGTGGCAAAAGCGTTCTATGGCGCCCAAAACGAACTGCACCTTTAATAAAAACACATATTATGTAACTCGAAATTGGTATGTCACTTTTTTGGCACCAAGGCTACATTATTCCCAAATTTCAGCCTGATCAGCCAAGTATTAACCCGTTCCCGTAATTTCCTTTTCCTCGACTACAACCGTGAAACCTTCTTGTGACCTAAGTCATACTTCCGTCATACCTAATTTTTTGCGCGAGTAGGGTCCAGTGAGCGAGCAAATTGAAATGGTTAAAGCTGTACCGTGGCAATATGAAGATTTTTGTCACGAATACAGTACATTACGTACGACATTTCATTTTGCAAAAATTTGCATATTGCTACTTGTTTTAACCGTTCAATTTGCTGGCTCACTAGGCACTATTCGCGCACAAAAAATTATGTATGACGGTAGTAAAACCTAAAGGTAAACCCAACGTGGCTGCAACAGCTGTTCGTTGGATTAAAAAATGCCCCCCCATTAAGTAACCATTCAAATCACGTCAATCTGACGTCACTGTATCAGCCAATTAGATTCGATTTAGTACCAAGTATTTGTTTGAGATAGTGACGTCAGATTCTCGTCATTTGAATGGTTACTTAATGGGGGCATTTTTTAATCCAACGAACAACTGTTGCAGCCACGTTGGGTTTACCTTTAGGTCATGGGAAGAGCTTACCGCGGTAAGGTTTACGTACGATATTTGTCATACGACAATACGATCACCGTGAGACGAAGGTTTTACCTTTGTCCTACGAAGGTTTCACGGTTGTAGCGGGGGAAAAGGCCTTTATGAGAACGCGTTAGGAGTATATTTCATTCCAGGTGCCATAGGAGTTTGATTTATGACAACGCTCTTTTAACGGCTTTTAGTTTTTATCTATTTGTGTTTTCTTAAATTAAAAATTGGCTTTATTATTTTTAATATCATTATTTCTTATCATACGTTATTTTACATATCATTATATTTTTATTCTAAACATTTTTAAGTTAACTTTGTTTATATATTTTTTCGATACTACAATTCTTCAGGCGTAGCGTAATTGACTCAAATTAGACCAGCCTTAATTTCGGCCACCGGCTGTTAGTTTTGCTAAACGCATAGTATAAAAGGAACTGCAGATACCTATATAGATGTGTAGATGAAACGAGGATAATATGTCTAGCCATATGCAGTTCATTTCATAATTATACGCATGGCGAAAATAACTGCCGGTGGCCGAAATTAAGGCCAGGGGCCTATTTCATAAAGACGTTTGTAAATTTTCATTTTACAAGTCTCCGCCTATTTTTTGTAAATTACATAATAGAGGATATACGACACGGGGAATATTGATCGGTCAGCGGAGATGAAATGACGTGGCTGCGACCAATCAGCGCAGAGCAGTGTGCGCAGATGCTCCCCCTGGACTATAAGTCAAAAAACCTTTATCGTGTATTTTTACAAAAAATAGGCGGAGATTTGTAAAATGAGAATTTACAAAAGTTTTTATGAAACAGGCCCCAGATCGACTTTAAGTCAGTTACCTTACTCTCGTAAATTTCTTTAATTTTAGTTTCAATTCTACTGCGAAAAAATTTACCACAGCAGTTGCTTTTACAGACGGCAAACGTACTCGCTTTATTTATTTTCTCCGTTGAACGGTATTAGGCAACAGTGTAATGCGTTGGTGTCCGAGCCTTGGTTCGATCACACCGTTCTCTTGTTCATTTTCGCCAACTGCATCACGATGGCCATCGAAAACCCCGGGATTGAACCGGACTCGACATTGCGAGCGTTTTTGAGAATATCCAACTACGTTTTCACTGTGATTTTCGCGTTGGAAATGTTAATCAAGGCAAAAATGCATACGGCTAAAGGTTTATTAAAAATACCATGCTAATAACAAAAATATATAATATAACGAAAAATGTGCAACTCCTATATAAAAAAGTACGGAAAGGGTGGCCTTTATAATGAGCCTCTCCATTTAAATGGCACCCTCCCTCCATAATAATGGCTTTTTAATTCAAAGGAATATGCCGTTCGCCTACGTCACTTTACACTAAATGCGCACGTATCCCGCAAATGAAATAAAATGTTTTTATTGATCCGCGCACATTTGTGCTGAATAACGTAGGCGAACAGCATATTTTCCCGCTTTAAAATGGCTACTTTGCCATTATTATGGAGAGTGTCATTTAAATGGAGAGGCTCATTATAAAGGCCACCTTTTCCGTACTTTTTTATATAGGAGTTGCACATTTTTCGTTATATTATATATTTTTGCTAATAATAGCAAAAATATATAATATACCGAAAAATGTGCAACTCCTATATAAAAAAGTAAGTCAAAGTAGGCCATTATAATGAGCCTCTCTATTTAAATGGCACCCTCCATTATAATGGCACCCTCCATTATAATGGCATAGTAGTCTTTTAATTCGGCGAGTTAAAATGGAAAAGAAGCCATTATAATAGCCATTTATTGATTTAATTTCACTTCATATATACTCACAAGTGTAATACTGTCCGGGCCGCACGAGTTTTCTCGTGTTTGTTTAATTCTGTCCAACACGGTAAAATTTATGCGGCCCGGACAGTATTACACTTGTGAGTATGAAGTGAAATTAAATCAATAAATGGTTATTATAATGGCTTCTTCTCCATTTTAGTTCGCTGAATTAAAATGTCTACTATGCCATTATAATAAAGGGTGCCATTTAAATGGAGAGGCTCATTATAATAACCTATTTTTCCGTACTTTTTTATAAAGGAGTTGCACATTTTTCGGTATATTATATATTTTTGATAATAGGATCGGCAAATATTTGTTAGAAGTTTTACCAATTTATTTAATAACTCCCTATTTTAATGTTTACCACGTCTTATAAATGCGAGTTATAAGGGACAGTCAGCGGGTGATGGTTCAACATAAAACGTACCGCGGCTGTACATTACAAGTTCAAGTCCCGTATCGCAGGTATCTCCAAATTTCATTCAAAAAGCAAAACAATTTTTTCTGTCAAAATTTTAATTTATTCGACCTTGATTTTTTGTTTTTAGAAAAAAAAAACGAAATTTTTTAATCTTAATTCTTTATGTTCGTACTGTAATCAATGAAAAATTGCGACGAAAATCGAATGTGCACAAGTTCAAAAAAAGGATTCTTTATAGTGATATTTTATTAAAAAGAGGCGGGATAAAAACGAACACAAAAATACTCAAAAGCTTATTCCGAGAAATAATTTTTTAACAAAACATATGAAAGGGTAAAGTATACTACAAAATTGTTTATACCACCAAATAAACTGCATAATTCACGAATTCATTAATAACACCTACACCTCCTACCGATTTGACTCCTACATTTTACTGTTATAAACGTTTTATATTTTACATATTTTAACGGTAAAATATAGGAGTCAAACTAGAAAAAGCTGTTGGTTTTATTAATAAATGAATGCATTATTATTCAGTATTTTTAAGTGTATTCAATTTTTGTATTTGGGTTTTATGTTTGTTATAAAATTTTAAGGCCACCTGTCTAATATTCAATAATAAACGTAGAAACCGGAGTAACAACTTCCTCTGGGATAATGTTTTAAGTATATACGACGCCTTATAAATACGATGCATTCTTACCTCGCTAAGGTAATCGCGAGCGGGCTGATAATCGGTCGGGACACCTATTTCCACTCCAGTTTCAACATTTTGGACGGTATCCTGGTCATTATCAGCGTGGTAACTTTGGTTTTCGAAATCCTGCCGGACCGTAACGCACCCAGCTTCCTGGGGATCATCCGGGTCCTGCGGATGCTGAGGGCCCTGCGGCCCCTCCGTGTGCTCAACCGAGCTCCGGGGCTCCGAATGGCCGTCATATGCCTGATAAAGAGCGTAACCGGCATAGCCAACGTCGCGGTTATAGCCATGATATTCTTCATAATATTCGGCATTCTGGGCACGCAACTGTTCAAAGGGGCGCTGTACTATTGCGACGGTCCTTATTTGGTAAATGTCACAAATAAGGCGGAGTGTTTGCGGCACGAAGGGAACGCCTGGGTCAATCAACTGTTTAACTTCGACAGTCTTCTTCAGGTACATGGTGTTGGTACACGGTCAAAACCCTCCCACTCGAACGGAAGTTTGTCCAGTGTTGAAGATTTCCACGGCATTACGACGTTATAAAATCACTTTCAGCCAATTAGCGCTTGGGAAAAAAACACGATAGTCAAAACCTTTCCATTTAAACGGAAATTGTTCAGTGTTATTATTCTTTAACGTTATAGAATCACTTTTAGCCAATTAGTGCCCATGAAAAAGGAGATCTTTTATTCATTGGAGATTAAAACTTTTCCCAATCACTAATGGGCTAAAAGTGATTCTATTAGCTCCTCCCACAACCATTTTCACAGAGCGAAAATTATATGACGTGATCACGAATACTATATGGCATTTTGAGGGTCCTTAAAATCCGGCCGTGAACGTGGATATGTCCAATTTTTTAGCTTTTCCCACTTTCACTTGCATGAGCATATGTCGCACGCAGCTGATTGGTTGTTCAGTATTAGTACGCTCAGTATTTTTCACGCTTTTCCAACCAAACAATTAAGACTATTTTTTTTTGGCTTTTATTGTCAAATTTAAGGGGCTTTCGGGGCAGGAATTCGGATTGCTCTTTTACATGAAAGATTTTCGCATTAGATTTATTGTATACATGTAATGTCAAAAAAATCTTGCTTTTTTGGCTTTTATTCAAAAAAAATAAAAAAGTAATAAAAAATTTCTATGGAGAAATTTTTTCTTCTTTAGAAAACCAACAAAACATCTTATAGATAACGCTGCATAGTAACGTTAATTTTTTTGCAACAAACATCATAAAAATGATAACTATTTCGCATTCATGGATTTTTTTTATTTTACTAATTAACTATTATTTAACTAAATATATTATTTTATTTTTTATGTGTGATTAAATAAAATTTTTAGGCTTTACTTACTCTTTTTGTGGTCTCAACTTTTGATGGATGGGTTGTTATAAGTCAATCAGTCATGGACGCCGTTGGTCCGGATCAACAAGTACGAAATATTGTTTTTACTACGGCAAAATGAGCCACAGTTATTATAAAATACACGTAACTCTGACTCATTCAGTAGTTAATAGGGTGCTGTTTGCAATCTCAAATGAGTTACAGTCGCATATCATTGTTATTACAGCAAAATGAGCCACAGTCATTATAAAATATACGTGATTGTGACGCATTCTGTAGTTAATAGGGTCATGATTCAATTTTAAAATGAGTCACAGACACATATATTTTATACTGTGGTCATTATGCCGTAGTAACCACAATATAGATTAAATATTATTTTATATTTAAACAACATAGAACAGGGGTCGTATGCTGAAGGTTTAATCCGACTTAAAGTTAATCTGAGATTAGCGATTGTCGACACACACTAAACATACTAACATTATTGATTGAATAATCTAGGTTAATGGAGTTAATAGACTTAATTCTATTAAATCGTTACTAATCCGAGATAAGCGAGAAAAACCCGCCAATTTTTAATCCACCTCCTGAGGTGGTTTAAAAATTTGCATAAATTAACAATTTAATCTCGACTTAGTGACGATTTAATCTGAGATTAAACCTAATCTCAGAGAAAATTCGTTAAACTAGATTATCTAATTGATACGGCTAGTATGTTTACTGTGTGTCGACAATCCCTATAATCCCGGATTAAATTTAGGTCGGATTAATCCTTTAGCATACGACCCCTGATCATTAAATAAATAAATAAATAATCAAATACTATATTATATGTAAGCGTGTCTCAGTCGGAACTTGATCCAAGAACTTTCAGTCTTAGTAAGCAAGACGTACGTCCTGCCACTGCGCCACAACCTATCATTATTATGATAAGTGTGACTCGGCTTAAATTTGTTATATATTGAAATGTACAATGCAAACATGATAAGAGCTGTTTCATAATAAAAACTGTAATATTATTTTAGCCTCAGGAAAAATACAACGCTCCTCGAGTGCTGTATTTCGTCATATTCCTTTGCGTCGTGGCCTTTTTCGTGCTCAATATGTTCGTGGCGGTTTTGGTGGAAAATTTTCACAAGACCAACCAGCAGCTGAAAGAGGAGAGGAGAGTAGCGAAATTGGCCGCAATTGCCGCGGGTACGTACGTACGGAAGAAAAAGATCTTACCCAGATCCCATTCGGAAATGGCTAGAGGTACTAAATCTTTACACGCTTTATTACTATCAAGAATATAAAAAACGGAAGAATCTCCGACTTTAGTTAGATAATGTGAGACTTTAACTTGATACTTTTCGCGCTGCCATTTGTTTGCACAACTAAAAAAGCCAAGTAGTGCATGTGCGGCCGAGTTACCAATCCACAAAATTTCATGAGATTATATTTTGTTTAGACGCAGCCATTATAACGCTAGAATTTTCGAGTCATCCTGGAGAAAATATTACGTGCATTGCCTTGCAAGAGGCATTTCTTTATCAAGCACAATTTTACGCAGTGTAACATTTACAACTTCACGGAATATTTTTGAGTACCCGGTTAGGCACTCAATAAACATTATCGTTACTAAGGCAGCATGAACCAAAATTCGTATAAAAATATATGCGAATTTGACTTATTATAGAGTTTAAACAGCACTATATTAACTAGAAAAATGAGTTACAGGCACCTGTATTTTATAATGACTGCGCGGTTTATTTCGCCGCAGTGACGACAAAATACTAAACGTTAATGTAAAGTTTTTTTTTGTATTTTAGCAAAAGAATATAGTCCGTACCGAACGGTGATTCTTCATACAATGACGCACAAGTATATGAAAAACTTTATCGCCGTTTTAATCATAATCAATATTGTCGTATTGATTCCTTATCATTACGGACAACCGAAACTCCTGGAAGATATCATACAGCACACCTCCAATGTTTTGACTTTCCTTTTCCTTTTCGAAGCTGCCTTCAAAATTATCGCCCTCGGCCCAGAGTACTTCAAAGACGGGTAACAAATTTTAAATTTAAAATTAATTATATATTTTTAAATGCAAATTATTTTTTTGCAATACAAATTTTTTACAACTAATTTAATTTACCTAGCGTGAGAAGCGTGTGAAAGGTAGGTCTCGCCGCAAAACAAAATTACAATAACTTGTTCACTCATTTTGTTTCCAAATTTAAAAGGCTAAAAAAGATATTTCATTTATTTCTAGAAGTTTAAAGGCTTCGCGTTTTTAATTTATAAAATTACAAAAATCTCTTCACTTTTGGTAAGGGAAACTACAGAAAATTAGCTTTAAACTTGTGATGTTCCCGCTTTAAACTTTAAACTTGTGATGTTCCCAGCTACGAAGCGAAGCTCTGCTTTTAATAGCTCCAGGGCAATCCCCAAAGCTCCGCGATATTTTTGTACTAATTTTATCCTTTAAAAAATTATACCATAGATGATTTCGGTAAAAGTTTTTTTGTAAACAATTTTTTAAAAATATATTTAAAACTACAAATATAGTCCTTAAAATCCAGCTGGAGTAATTTAAAATGTTTCAAGATTAAATAAGCTTAAAACCACTCGTTTAAAAGGCGGAGCTCCGGATTTTATTTTGTTTTAAACGGCTGGAGCTCTGAAGCATGATATTGAAGGGTAGGAAGACATCACTATACTTTGAACGATACCCAAAAGTTGTGAAAATACATTACGTTGTTTTAAATGTGGTTAAATCTTATTTTTTGACAAAATTGACTAAGTTATTTTTTTTATAACCAATTTTTTTTATTTTCGTGATGAGACACAGGGCGGGCCCACAGTTGTGATATTCCAGGAGCCTATTTCATAAAAAAATGCTTGTAACTAATTTACAGCTGTAAATTAATAAACGCATTTTTTTCTTTTGTATTTTTAATTAAAAAATATATTAATAAAATTGCGTTTAGAAGTTAAAAAATTACATGTCTGTAAATTCCATAAATTCCACAATTACGTACGTATTTTTTAATTAATAAAATAAGAAAAAATTAAATGCGTTTATTAATTTACAATTAGAAAAATCTTTATAAAATAGGCCCCAAGTAAATTCTTAGGATTTATTTATTAATGTAACATCTTGGTTTTTTATTTATTTTAGGTTCAACCTGTTGGATTTTTTTATTGTAATAGGTGGAATAATTGAATTTTTCTTCACTTATTTTGTCTCAACAATTATATTCGTAAATCCAACAATCTTTCGTGCATTCCGCGCTTTAAGAATTACAAGAGGTAAGATTATTTCAGTTGTTTAATATAATTCATACAATTATAGAGCGCTGTTGAATATGTTATTTCTTTGAAAGTCTATTTTTTTTGTAAAAAAGTTAAAAATTGTTGCCCATATTTTTTAGTGGTTTATTCACTATATTTCAAGTTTTTATTTGTTTTTTTTTTGTGATTTTTAAGTTCTCCAGACTTTTAGCTCTGTTAAAATAGATTTTATTTTAGTTTATTTGTGTTTACAAAATTTTTTCAAGAAACCAAACTTATTGTTAAAAGCCATGCTTTATTTATATTAATATTTCTTTATTATTTACATTCATAGTATTTTGTTGCTGTTTTTAAAAATATTACTTGTATATTTTACACAGACAAGTAGGAGACTAAAGATAAATTCCCTCAGGGTGAAAATAGATGAGTGGTAAAGTAACCTCTCGTTTTTTGAGAAAATATCACGTGCAGAGTAAAACATAACGCAACTAAATAATAATTGGTTACATAACCGCTGAAAATTTTTTTAAAATTTTTTTAAAAATTTCTTCCTGGCGAAGAGCGGTTATGCTCTTAATTTCAGCCTGGAAGACTTTAGCTTTAGTTTGTATACAAAGAAACAATTGCATTTTCAGTGTTTTACCTTCAAAAAAGCAAACAAACTGTTTTGTATAGGTATTTTTTTACCTTTAAAAATGATAAGATAACATTTTTAACACGCTCTTTCATATTTTTTTAGTTTTGCGAATGGTTCACTTTATGCCGGGTCTGGTGCAGCTGTTACGGACAGTGGGTTTGGCAATTCCACAAGTTGGCAACTTGGCACTCCTGTTAAGTCTTCAGTTTTTTATCTATGCAGCGCTTGGTGTTGAACTTTTTGGGAAAATAGGTAAAAATTCCCGAGTCTTAATATTCACTATTTATATTTATATTTTTTTACATTAGGGAAAGTGTCCGAAGCTTCAGATATACCCAAATACTGTGCTAATTGCTAATGCAAATCGCTTTATTTTTGTGGTAATTTTAATAAGAGTAACCATTTTTTAAACATTTTCTGCCAGCCATCACGTAAATATCGACATAGTTTTGTTTTAGAATGCTCAATAGACCATCCTTGCGAAGGTTTAAGTGAACATGGAAACTTTAATAACTTTCCAATGGCTTTTTTAACTCTCTTTCGAATCGCCACAGGTGATAACTGGAACTCAATATTAAAGGTAAAAATTAATAAAAGTATTAAGTTTTTTTAATATACTGTTTTCTAAAATGTAATGAAAATCAGGGAAGAGCGCGGAGAGCTCTTTCCCTTATATTTAACTAGCCTTGAAAAATGCTTTAAGAAAAGAGCAGGAAAAAGAGACGATTTTTCAACGGGCGTGTGTTTAGACAGAAAAGATGTGGACTAGTCTGGGATGGACACTATGTGGACTATAGGAAATTTGCATTTGGTTTGGCCAGGTGCTCACTGAATAAAATTCTACCATATGATAATGATTTGTTTATACATTGATCTAATAACACAGCACTGTTGCATTTTTTTTTAGTTTGATGAAATGTCAATTGTAAAATTCATACTTACAGCAATCTTTGACAAGCGCGAAATCGCCACTTTTTTAATTAGAAGGCTATATTTGTATGTTTAAGAAACAACTATAAATTTGAAAAAGTGGCGATTTCGCGCTTGTCAAAGATTGCCGTGAGTATGATTTTTTCAATCGACATTTCATCAGACTATAAAAAATGCAACAGTGCTGTGTGATTAGATCAATGTATAAACAAATCATTATCATATGGTAGAAATTTTTATTTATTGAGCAGCTGGCCAAACCAAATGCAAATTTCCTATAGTCCACATAGTGTCCATCTCAGACTAGTCCACATCTTTTCTGTCTAAAGATACGCTCGGGGAAAAATCGCCCCTTTTTCCTGTTCTATTCTTAGAGCATTTTTCAAGCCTAGTCTACCACCTTTTTTGAATTAAATTAAAAAATAGCCTAATACACTATAGTTTTAGCTGCGCAATGACATATGTTTATAATCATTCTGTTGCTGAGATATACTTTTTTAACAGTTTTAATATTATAAATAAAACACATATTATTTATGAATAAAAAGTAGTTTCTAAGAATTATTGCGCATTCTACGATTTCCAAAGAACCCATGTTTTTTTGGATCAATCAGTAACGAGGGAGGAATACTGGTTTTAAGATATAAGCGTTTGAAAAATAAATATATATATTAATAATAAAGAGAAGAAGAACATAATACTAAATTTACCTACGTTCTTTAATTATAGTTTGCGCGGTGCGTGGGCTTAGTCTCCGTGTGGCGCTCCCACGCCACCGATAATTTATTTATAACAAAAATAAAAAATAATAAGAAAAATGAAGACAAATGCGAAGGATAAAACTTTTATTCTGTTAAAAACCATGTTCTAATTGAAACGTTTCGACAATACCGTTTGTCATTATCAATCAGCTAAAATATAGAAATATGTGAATAAAATTTTTAAATACACAAAAAATGCAATGAAACAATAAATTACATATAAACAAAAGTTA
>JASAMX010018772.1:0-28211 GCA_030248175.1 Microlaimidae sp. YZB2_3 | reverse complement strand
GCTAGGGGGGTCCGCACCCCCCGGGACCTCTCTTATAATTTGAAATTCCCATTACCCCGGGTCACCCCTCTTAGCTTCCTCGTGCTCACCTATGTTTGGGATGCAGGTGCGGCTATGTTTGTACGTCTGGGAGTGTGCGAATTGCAACCAAGTGTGTCCTATTAGCACTGAGAAGTCGACAGAGGCGCTCCGGGCCTTGTGCAAACCTTTAAGATCTCGGTTTGGATGAATCAATCTCCTGTACGCTCCTGACACTTTTTTGTTTCCCTAGAAACTTCTGTGTATAGTTCGAATGCCTGGGCCATTCGGTCTATCCAAATGCCCTCATTACCTTAGACGGATTTACCCTATTTAGAGGAGTTGTTGTTGGAATATGTCGTCTTCCGCGTAGAGACAGGCGTCCGACGGAGTCGATTATTTCCCTTCGGGGAAGAGGCGGCGGTCGCGACCTTACCGGCGGCGACTGTCGTAAATAAGTCGGGGATGAGGAAGAAGGACTCGACGACAAACAAACTTTTTGAATCCCCCATCCCTCCCCCCGACCCGACTGGACACATAGCAAGCAGAGCTAACAGCTATTAGCTTTAGCTTTATCTTTAGCACCGCAGCCAGCAGTTATACAGAACGGGCACAGGGCAGGGCCCTGTTGTATAGCGTTGTTGTTTGTAGTGTAGGTATGCTAATGTTATAAAAAAAAAGACGGCCCGATTAGCGAAAAGAGGTGTTTTTGTCGATATCATGATGCGAATTCATCTTTACACGATTTAAAGCTTGTTTAAAGAGTTGGTTTTGGTTGATGTTGAGGAAATTGTACATAAGTATTATATTACGTAGTTTAAAGCGATGAATTCCGATTTTTATGTATATATAACGTGAAAATTTTAAATGTTGATTGATTACAAACGGCTCGGTCCCTCCTTATTAAGAAATAAACGTCGGGTTTTAAAGAGGATGTTATAGGCTTACTTGTGAAATCGAATGTGTATATAAAAAGCTTGACGTGTCGTACCTTATCAAGAATTAAATGCTTTGGTTTTAAAGTGTTATTAAGTGCGATATGTGAAATCTAAGGTATATATGTACAAAAAGCACAAAGAAACACGTCTCTCCTTGTTGCCTGCCCGCTGCTTATCTGCGCAACCGTGGATAAATAAACAGAGTTATTGTAATGGAAGGTTTGGACGCGAAAAGAGAATCTCGTATGGAAAATTTCTGGATACAGTAGTCCTAGTCCATAGAAAACAAGCTGCAAAAAAGTGTCAGGAGCGTACAGGAGATTGATTCATCCAAACCGAGATCTTAAAGGTTTGCACAAGGCCCGGAGCGCCTCTGTCGACTTCTCAGTGCTAATAGGACACACTTGGTTGCAATTCGCACACTCCCAGACGTACAAACATAGCCGCACCTGCATCCCAAACATAGGTGAGCACGGGGGGGGGAAGCTAGGGGGGGTGGTTACCCGGGGTAAATCGAATTTTGAATTCTAGGAGGGGGTCCCAGGGGGGTGCGGACCCCCCTAGCTTTTTAGGGGGGTCGAGCCGGGGTGCAAAATTTTGAAATCTAGAGGGGGGTCAGGTGGGGTCCCATGTCCAAAGCAAAACAGTTTTAAACCATAATAACTTTAATAGTTGTTCTTTTTATAGGATAATACTACATTTTATTGAATAAAAAGCCATATTCATGTTAAAAAAGGGTGTAAAAGCATGAATATGTGATGAAAATTCACGTTTTTGGAAGAAAATTTAGTATAAAAAAGGTACCTAAAATTTTCCCGAGGGAAAGGGGGGGGGGGGTCAGATTTCAAAATCTAGAGGGGAGTCAGGGGTAAAAAATTCGGAAATTTAAAGGGAGAGGGGCCCTAGATTTTCGTCTAGGGGGGGTCCCAAAATTTCGAGGCTAGGGGGAGTGTGGACCCCACCCTGCCCCCCCCCCTTCTCACCTATGATCCCAAATGGTCAAAATAAAAACAGAATTGATATTTTTAGTGATGTTCCCCTGAGTGTGAGGGCCATTTTTCAAAGCTTCGGAGCAATTGCCGAAGCCGTGTAGCTTCATCCTATTTTTGCACAACTTTGGTGTTTTTTTGCACTAATTTTTTTCACCTTATTTTTTGACTAATTAATTTAACAGTATTTCCATAGATTTTTTAAAAATTTTATGTTACCTACCTACATGGGCTTAGCCAGGATTTCGGAAAGGGGGAAGGGGGTCCAACTCTGAACAAAATTTCCGAAAGAGGGGGGTCCGGGGGGAAGAGCCCAAATTCCAAACGTTATAAAAGGGCTAAAAAAATTTTCAGCGCTACATTAACAACTGAAAAATGAGTACATTGAATTACAACTGACTAAGCAATGCAAAGTGCGAGAAAATGTTTTTAAAATGACTTTTCCTAACCTTTAAATTTTTAATCCAATTATATAACAATCTAAAGAGGGGTCCAGCGTGGTCATACCAATATCACAAAACAAAGTAACACAAATTTAGAAGTGGAGACTATATAAACAATTAAGCGCTGAGCGGAGCGAAGCGCAAGAAAATTTTAAAAAAATGGCAGTTCTAGACCCCTAAATTTTTATACATGGCAACCCAAAAGGGGGGTCTAACCCAAAATTTTTCCCTTTTTAAACCCAAAAGGGGGGTCTAGACCGCCTAGACCCCCTGGCGACGCCCATGCCTGCCTATATATTTTGTTTTTAAAAGTTATTAAAAAGCACAAAAAATAGCCCTGAAAATGCTGCTAGAATAATAGGAATAATTCAAACATATTGTAAGCTTGAATAAGCTTAAAACTGAAAAGTGCCAAGCTCCCGAGTGTTTTCCGCTATAAAGGGGTGGAGCTTGATAAAGAGCGTAGGAACATCACTTGATCACTAGTATTTAAGTTTATTTTCTCAAGAAATCCATATATATATATATATATATATTAAATCTAAAACCTACTTTAGAATTTATACGAAAATTCAGTGCAGTTTTCAGTTTAACCTAATTAATAGCAATAGCAGTACAAAAATTCAACGTATATAATTAATTATCAATCAAAACAAAACGAGTTTTAGTTACACTTCTGACTGATATTGCAACATTTACAGACTTGTACACTGCCTCTGCCTCCTTCCCCACAGAAAGGTTTTAACGGAGAAAGGAGGCTTTCCAAAATGGGGACACCGGGGGGGGGGGAGGAGAGGGGGAGTGGTCAAATTTATTGAAACGACAATGCAACACAATACGGAAATACGGAGAGAACATGCGGGGAGAAAGAGAAAAAGGGACAAAAAAAAACAAAATTAAACTAAAAAATAGTCCAAAAAGGCTTAAATTGTATTAAAATAGGCTAAAAACTGCAAAAAAAATCGCGAAAACAGGTCAAAGATGGCGCATATTTTTTGGTATTTGTTTTATTTTCAGCGAGGGCATTCAAAGGAGGTTGCACACAGAGCCACTAATAAAGCGGTTGGGGGTCATTTCCGGACCGTGCACAGATTGTATAAAATTCTTCTAAAAAACCACAATAGTCACAAATTACCATTCAATTTAAGCCTTGCGAAATATTCATAATAGGGAATGTTACGAATGTTATGAAGAAGTATACAATAAAATACATTGCAAATCTAGTACGCTATTGCTATGCTCGAGGACTGTTATTTACAAAAAGACTATAAATTAAAAAAATATGATTCACACTGTAAAAAATTAGTATTTTAAATAAACGATGAAATTTACCACAACGCAACAAAGTCCATAACGTTGTTACTCTGACACAATGAGTCACAATCAGTATAAAATTAACATGACTCTGACTCATTTTTTTATATTAATTGTGTGTTAAGAGATAAAAAGAGTCACAGTTATGAGTATTTTACAATGCATCTGACTTATTGTGTCAGAGTAACGACGATATAGTATAACAGACTTGTGCACTGCCCCCCCCCCACGGGGTTTAAACGGGGGGGGGGGGGGGGCAATTCCAAAATGGGGGGCACAGGGGGGGGGGGGGGGGGCAACTTTTTTGAAACGGGGGGGGGGCAATAAAACGGGGGGACAAACAGGGGGGAAAGAGAAAAAAAGGAGAAAAAGAGAAAAAAAAGAGGGGAAAAGAGAAAAAAAGGAACAAAAAAAAGCGAAAATAAGGTAAAAATAGGTCTGAAATGGCTTAAAATACACTGCAAAAATTTCACAACGATGGCGTCATAATAGGCAAAAAATGGCGTCATAATTTTAGGGTACTTTTTTATTTTTTGGCGGGGGGGGGCAATAAAACGGGGGGCAAATCCTCCAATAAAACGGGGGGCATTTCCAGACCGTGCACAGGTCTGGTATAAAACTTCAATAAAATATTTATATAGCTAATGTGGTAACTTTTTAATTTTAAATTTAGAACAGGTCAGGTGGTCAGAAGAGTTAAAAAATTACATAACGTAACTTCTTTTCTCTTTCTCAAAAAATTTGCAACTTTACTTCCAGCCTCAATTTAGGATTATATACACCAAATGCTACTCTGTAAAATTTTAAATCTATAGAAAAAACTTAAAAAACTTTTAAAACGGGGAGTTTTGAACGGATACCAATCGTTTTAGCCATACTTTTTTCGGCTATAGGTACTTCCTAAATTTTGGCGGCTTAAGTGGGCATCAGAGGGGGAGGTGGTTAGAGGTTTTATAAGGTACGGGGTCTTTAGAGCTTTAAGCAGGGAACTTGGAGCCATCCAAAATTTTCAGGAACTTGGAGCCACGAGCAATGGGAACTTACAGCCTTTAGGAAAAAATTGGTTTGGGGTTAGATTTAGGCTTCACTTAGGCTTAAGTAGGTAAACGTTTTAGCGATTTTTATTTTCGGCTCCAAATTCCCATTTTTAAGCTCCAAGTTCCCCACTTACGGCTCCAAGTTCCCTATTTTTGACTCCAAGTTCCAGCTCTAAGTTCCCAAGGCTCCATCGGCCCTAAATTGTTTTATAATACCCTTCAAAAATCTTGAAACTGTCGACATTCTTCTCCCCTTTGGGATTCCAGTAGTAAAAGCGCTAAAAATGAGATAATACGGGGTGGTTTATTATTGCATTTCATAGAATAAAATAGGGTATTTTAGGCAAATAAAGTGTCTAGAAGTAGTATACACGAGTTTTTTTAAAATCCTGTTTTACAATATTAGACCAAAAACAAAACAAAAATTGGCTGGGAAAGAAAGAAAGGGAGTCTATTTAAAAATTCCTGATAGGATAGGGTTAAGGGTTTGGGTTGGGGTATTAAATTGAAAATATTTTGGAGGAGACCCTCCTCATCCTCTAAATTTTTTTCAAAGAAATGAGGCTCAGAAACTTTATGACTTAGGAGGGAGGGGGTGCGGGTGGACCCCACCTCGATCCCTCTATGCTATTAAATTAAACTTGAAACTACCCAAAAAACTGTACTTTTATTCCTTTTTAATATATAACCAAAATTTGTATTTAATTCTAAGGGCAATCAAAATTATAAAGGTTATAAAATTATTATAAAAGTAAGTTATCAAATTATAAAAGTTACAATACAAATATATACAAAAAAATACAATGACCATTTAAGTATGAGTAACAGTAGAAATCCCAATTTTCCCATATAAAATGGGAATTGCAGTTCATATCATCTTACACAATAAAAACTCACTGCTAATACGGACTAGTGCAACATGATTACGGCAAAGGAAAACCTTGTTAAAAGATTTAAAGAAGGGGTATGTTAATGATTATTATTGTAACTACTTTTGTTTTGGGGAAAGTGATTCTTTTAATTTTTTAAAACGAAAATATAAAATAATATTCCCTTTTGATTTTTTTAACAGGTGTATATAACTATCCTTAAACGCAACTTTTCCGTAGATGAGATGTGCCCATTTAAAATTCTTTTCCATTGTATATACATCAAATTGTATATACAACATGTAAACTTTTTCAGTAGAATTACAAAAATGTATACAACTGCAACAATAAATCATAAATTTAGTTTAAAAAAAGTTTTTTCTCTTTAAACAGTAAACCAATAAGAACAAATTAAACATTACAGCAATGTACAAAAATACAGAAACTGCGTAGAACATATTGCAATATCAAGATAAAAATACTATACATTGGTTAAATCAGGTCGTTCAAATTTTGAACATTTCATCACAGCTTGAAAATAACATCAATCATCAAGTCTAGTTACTACTCCGAATAAAACGCAAACGTTTTATATTTGTCTAGTTAAATACTATTTTATTAAATTTTTTTACATTTAGCAATAAAAATAATAACCAAACGTTTAATTTATTTTCCATGTATTTAAGTTGTTATTTTTTTGCGTAACAATGCCACCTACATACATGTATGTATACAAGGGGCAATTCTAGATCTTTTTAAAAGCTTTCAGTCTGGAATACAAACATCAGTTGGAATTATTCATTTAAGAAGCAGAGCTACGAAGCTATATCAATGCCTGGATGAACTCCAGAACACGATCTTAGATGACAGAATCTCATACTAGTTAACTGGTTTTTAATAAGTTTTTTTAATTTTAAGCGTATAATTTAGCAAATAACACACACACGAAAACATGCTAATAGCAAAAATTTAACAAAAAGCAAATCACAAACAAAAATAATATCACTTTTCTGTGTCTGTTCGAAAGATTTTATTTTATTTACTACTTTAAATGATTTTATTTCGAAGGTTCATCAATGCTGAATACTTACATATACTACGCATAATTACAAAAAATATATTTAAAAAGCTACTTAAATCACTTGAAGATCAATAATTTAATACAAATATAAATTCATAAATATAAATAGAAACAATATAAAGCAAACTTTTTTGGAAAAGGAAAACTCGTGTTAAAAGATTGTCTGGCTATGGCTCATATTGATAAAACAATCACATAAAATAAAATAAAATATTTTAAATTTTTTACAGCTTTCGAAAAATAACGGCCTGATATTTTAACAAAGAAAAAATGCAGACTATTCGAAAAAAATACAATTTCGCTGAAAAAGTTTTTTAATCAGAAAAAAATAGTGATCTTTCTACACCTCAATATTTTGCTTTGGAGCTCCGGCCATTTAAAGCGGATGGAGCTTCGGAGCTCCGCTTCTTAAATGAGCAGACCTGTGCACTGCCCCTCCGGGGTTTTATTGGGGGGGCAATTCCAAAACGGGGGCGGCAACTTTTTTGAAACGGGGGCAATAAAACAGGGGGGCAAGCAGGGGAGAAAGAAACAAAAAGAGAAAAAAACAAGAAAAAAGAAGGGAAAAGGGAAAAAGGGACAAAAAAGCGAAAATAAGGTAAAAATAGGTCTAAAATGGCTTAAAATACATTGAACTAGACTAAAAACTGCAAAAATTTCACGATAATGGCGCCACCATAGGTAAAAAATGGCGTCATAATTTTAGGGTACTTTTTCATTTTTTGGCGAGGGGGGCAATAAAACGGAGGCGGGACTAATCCTCCAATAAAGCGGGGGGGGGGGCATTTCCAGACCGTGCACAGGTCTGCTCCCCCACCCCAAATTCTGAGAAGCGGGGTTTAACCCCCCACTCAGAAATGGGGGATAGAAATGGTTAACCGTACCGTAGCCCCCCTCCAATTTCGCTCTATCCCTTTTTTAGGACTACTTTTATTATTTTAAATCAATTTAATGTTTTATTGCGAAGTATATATAAATTATATTACTATAAATGCTTAATCAAACAAAAATATGCCATCTTTTAGCAGGGTTGATTTATTCAGGATACCATACCATAAAATATAAGTCAAATAAAAAGGCTTTGGTCATGAAATGACAGAGACTGTTATTATATTATTTATCAATAAATTATCAATTTTTTAGCAAAAATAACACCGAATATATTAAAATGCAGCAGTTGTCTTTGTTGAATTAACGTGTAATAATTAATTAATAATTAATTTTATGAAATGAAGTGAATGATTTTTTATGGTTTTGTAAATTTTAAATTTTTAACCAAATTGTTGGCAGTTCTTAAATAAACACTTTTCCGAATTGAAAGAGATGTATGACATTTATTTTTCTGCAAAAAGTATACCGGTATGCAGCTAGCAATCACGCAAACCCATTTGTAGGTGAAAGAAAGGGAAGAGGAGTGGGGTGTGATATGGGGGGTATAGCGGCCACCACCCTTGCCTCGAAATGTTTAAATTTTGAAAACCCATAAAAATTTTGCAAAATCTGACAAAGCAGCATTTTTTTATTTTAAAATGATTTTTACGGGTTTTTTTTATTTAAAGCAATTGCGGGACAACACGAAAAAGTCTTGCATTTCAAAATATTTTTTCGTAAAAAAATTAAAAAGATAATAAAATTTTAAACTTTAATTTAAACAATTTAATTATTTTTTTTAGTTTGAAGCGTGTAATTATTATCGACAATTTTTGCTTTCCGGAAGTCGCACAAACAAAATAAAAACAATTAGTTTTGATGACTTAAGGCTGGTTCATACTTATGATAAAACGCCCTTTGGACAAAGTCCAAAGGAGAAAAGTCCTTTGGACCTTGTCCAAAGGACAAATACAGCGTAAAAACGTCAAAAAAATCCAAAGGACAACGTGTTCACATTTTCTTGTCCTTTGGACTTTTCCTTTTGGATTTTGTGCTTTGGACTTTGTCCAAAGAACAAATTTTAAGTAGCGTTCATACTTCGTCCAAAGGAAAAAGTCCAAAGTACGTTTTGGCTTTTCTAAAATTTTCCTTTGGACAAAGTCCAAAGGACGTTTTGTCATAAGTATGAAATGAACCAGCCTTTACTCCTAAATTATAAGAAAACACCCCAAAATTAATCTGACTTTTGAAAAGGAGGAAAACCCCGAGCTGAAAAATTTTAGATCTATTACAGTTTAAGCATTATAATTAATTATTATTCTATTATAATTATATTCCGATCATAAATATATTGTTACGTTTTTAAAAAAACAACTTCAGCTTCAACTGAATTAGTGTCCGTGTCATTTTTTTAAAATTCCTTCGGTTTCAATTCCATTATTATATTATTAAGGCTGGTTCATACTTATGTAAAAACGTCCTTTAGATGAACAATTTTAGATCTATTACAGTTTAAGCATTATAATAATTATTATTCTGATTATAATAGTTATATTGTTACGTTTTTAAAAAAAAAACAACTTTAGCTTCAATTGAATTAGTGTCCGTGTCATTTTTTTAAATTCCTTTGGTTTAAGTTTCATTTATCATATTATTAAAGCTGGTTCATAAAAATATAAAAACGTCCTTTGGACAAAGTCCAAAGGACGTTTTTACATAAGTACGAACCAGCCTTTATCCAAGCACCCATAGGTTGACAACCTCTCAGATTTTGGGGGGTATTCCCAAACCCGACCCCCGAAATTTTTTTTTTTGAGGGGGGGGGTTGTTCCGAAAATTTTTTTGGGGCATACCTCAAATATCCCATTTTTAGCGTTTTTAGTACTGGGACCCCAAATTTTAGGGAGAGGGGTGTCCGGGATACCCCAAATTTTAGGGGGGTGTCGACTATAGTCGGGATTTTTGGGGAGTATAACCCCCCAAGCCCCCCTGCCCACCTATGATTTACACAATACTCCCAACTTTTCCGTCCATTAACTACGACATAAAGAATCGTAATCAGCAGACCTGTGCACGGTCTGGAAATGCCGCCACCCTCCGCTTTATTGGAGGATTTGCTCCCCACCCTTCGTTTTATTGCCTCCCCTCCCGCCAAAAAATAATAAAGTACCCTAAAATTATGACGCCATTTTTGACCTATGATGACGCCATCATCGTAAATTTTTTGTAGTTTTTAGCCTATTTCAATGTATTTGAAGCCATTTTAGACCTATTTTTACCTTATTTTCGCTTTTTTGTCCCTTTTCCCTTCTTTTTTTCACTTTCTTTCTCTTTTTTTTCTTTCTCCCCTGCTTGCCCCCCCCCGTTTTATTGCCCCCATTCAAAAAAGTTGCCCCCGTGGCCCTCTCCCGTTTTGGAATTGCCCCCCCCCCAATAAAACCCCCGGGGGGGGGCAGTGCACAGTTCTGTAATCAGTGTAAAATCAACCTGACTTTGACTCATATCATTATTTTATTTGCGTGTTAAAAGTTAAAAAAAAAGTCACAGTTACGCGTATTTTATTCTAATTCCGACTCATTTTCGTCATTACTACAAGAAAATAAGCCACATTTCGTTTAAAATTTCATTTTAAATTTGAAACAGAATCATCTTAAAAACGGAATGAGTCACAGTCCCGTGTAATTCATAATGTCAGTGGCTCATTTTGCCGTAGTACCGACGTTCCACTCCTTGACACTTACCCTACTGTGGAATTCCCTGTAGCTATTTGCGTCGCTGAAGCAGCCGGTGGAGGTGCCTTGTTTCCGCTCCCTACCGTCGGTGGCGCTGTCGGCGGGCGGCTGAACGAGTCCCTGCTGGGGCTCCACCCACAACTCGCTCACCAGCTGAGCGTCGCTGTCCGCCTCTGCGCTCTCCGCCTCGCTCAGATTCTCCGAACATTGACTGAAATAATTACATACTTTTTTATAAGGAGTCATATTTTCCAAACATTATCACAATGCAGACCTGTGCACGGTCTGAAAATGCCCCCTCGCTTTATTGGAAGATCTGACCCACCCCCCGTTTTATTGCCCCCCCCCCCGGAAAAATGAAAAAGTACGCAAATATGGCGTCATTTTTTTACCTATTATGACGCCATCATCGCGAAATTTTTGCAGTTTTTGGCCTATTTCAATGCATTTTAAGCCATTTTAGGCCTATTTTTACCTTATTTTCGCTTTTTTGTCCCTTTTTTTCTTTTTTTCTCCTTTTTTTCTCTTTTTTTTTCTTTCTCCGTTTAATTTAGTTTTAACATGTATATGTCTTACCTATTTAACGTCACTCATAGCCCTTTAAAAATAAAAAAAAACTAATATTATTTGTTTCAAACTTAAACTTCTTGCATAGCGCAACCATAGCGCTTTAGGTTTTTGTAATCGAGAATCTCAACTAATATTTAAAAAAATAATAATTCTCTACCAAATCTCTAAAAACCTAAAGGCCACCATAAAAAATTTTTGCGGGGGCGGGGAACCTCCCCATGAACCCTCTTGCTGACTCGGCCACTAGTTGCAGTTAAGAAGGCTGGTTCGTAACTTATGACAAAACATCCTTTGGACAATGTTCAAAAGACGTTTTGTCCTTTGGACTTTGTCCAAAAGACAACACAGAGTCAAAACGTCCTTTGGACTTTTTCCTGTCGACTTTGTCCTTTGGACTTTGTCCAAAGGACAAATTTCAAGCATTCATACTTCGTCCAAAGGACGTTTTGGCTTAGTATGAACCAGCCTTTATTTTAAATAACAATTAACTATTTAATCGAATAACTCCGCCACCCACCTCATTTCGTCGTTACTACGGCAAAATGAGCCACAGCTCGTATAAAATATGTGTGTCTGTGACTCATTTTAAATTTAAAACAGGACACTATTAACTACAGAATGAGTCACAGTCACATGTATTTTATAATGATAGTGGCTCATTTTGCCGCAGTAACGATTTTCCTTTCCCATTCGGCTGCGGAGTCGTCTTTTCAAATTTTTACAAAAATTCCCCACCAAATTAATTACAAACCTCTAATTTTGGGGGATTATTTCTCGCTAACGGAGCGGAACTTAGCTTACCTGATTTTCCTCTCCCACCTGACTGCAGAGTTCACTTATCAAGCCCTTCCGAAAAAAATCCCGCGCACTCACTAGACAAGAAACATTTAAATTTAGGCGATTATTTCTCACTAACCGAGCTGAATTTAGGAGTTCACCTGATTTTCCGCTCCCATCCGGTCGCCGGGTCGGGGGAGCGGTGGTGGCAGTTTCGATTGTCGGCGGCGGTGCTGGAGAGATGAGACAAGCAGACCGGGTGAAATAGGACGTACTGGACCAAGCAGCGCCGCTTGTTCTCCATCGTAAGCTCCAGCACTAGGTTCAGGATCCCGCCGGAACCAGAAGCGAACCGGAAACCTTCGCTCAGTCGACGCCTGGGAAAAAAGTCGTTTATTTACTAGTAAAATGTAGACATGAAGGTCTGAAAATGCCTCCCGCTTTATTCAAGGATATTTGCCCTCCCCCCGTTTTATTGCCCCCCATTTTTAGCGTTTTTAGTACTGGGACCCACTAAATTTAAGGGGGGAGTGTCCGGGGTACCCCCAAATTTTACGGGGATTGTGAGCTATAATCAAGATTTTTGGGGGGTATAACCCGTAAACGTAAAACGCACTTACCTTACAATAATTTGCAAAATAAAAGCAGCCGCTTCGTTGCTAACCGGAAAACTGCCGTCAAAAGGTCGTTTCAGCGACCAAAGCCAACGTCTAAAAAGATTTTTTAATCTTAAATTAAAGAAGAACACATCAATTTATAGAATAAAATCTATTTATCAAATGATAAATATAAAAAAACACGTGAAAACCACTTCGAAATAGTGTCATCCCAATCCCACCAGTTTTTGATTTTATATATTAAATTATAAAATTTTACACCTTCAATTACAAGCCAGCATACTACCGCCCTTAGCAAATCGATATGCTTCTGACTTTGTGAGAAACTTTCCAACGGGAGTTGTTCATAGATGTTTTTTTTTGGAGGGACAAAGGGTTCCACCCATACATGGGCCCGGGGGGGATGGGGGGGGTTAACCCCCCTCCCAAATTCTGAAAAGGGGGGTTTACCCCCCCCCCACCCCCCCCCCCCCAGAAGTCGGGGGGGAAAAAGTTAACCCCCCCAATTTTGGAAAAATGAAGAAAAAAAATGTCTTTAAAATGACTTCTAACTACCTCCAAACTTAAGTTTTGATGTCAAAATGAATGTTTTAAGCAAGAAAAAGCTCAAAAATGCCATAAAAAGGGCTTTTTGACCTAAAATTAGCATTTTTTACCTATTTTTCCTTCAAAATCGAAAAACGATATGGGTAAAATGTACTCTAGAAAAAAAAACACGATATGGGTATTTTGCGTTTCTCGGATTTTAACCCCCCCCCCCCCAAATTTGGGGTTTAACCTCCCCCCCACTCCGGACCAACTTGCCCATGTATGGTTCCACCCCCCCTAGAGCCAAAATTTTGGACCCCCCTAAAAAAATCCAGCCCCCCCCCTCCCACAAAGCTTAAGAGCGGTCCGGCCTGACCTTCCCCCCTAGCGAGGCTGACCCCCTTCCCCCTCCCGACCAATTTGGAAGTATATTTTTTTATTTACTGTCAAAAACACGGTTTTTTAGCTAAAAACAGTGTTTAAATACACTTTTTAGGCCTAAATAGGCGGTTTTAGTACATAAAATTCAATATTAGACCTAAAAACACTTAAATTATTGAGTTAAAAAAATTTTGTTAAAAAATTGGACCCCCCTGACCAGGGACGTAGCCAGAGTTTCATTTTTGGGGGGGGGCGGATTTTAGGACAACAAAAATTTCGGGGGGGAGCCCCCCCCCCCCCCGAAATGTTAGGGGGGGGGGGCGAGGGCGGAGCCCCCCCTTAATTTTTGAAAACGTTAAAAAAGCAGGGATAAACGTAGATAAAGCTGTATAATACACTGTTTTTGGCCTAATAACCTATTATCTAATGTTTTTAGCGGTAAAAACATGTTTTCTTAGTTAAAAATTACATAAGCACACATTGACGACAGAGCCTGGATTTTACAAAAAAGGAATTTAGAGACGTTAGTTTCAGACCCCTTGGCTAAACCCACATGGTAAACCAAAGCACATGAGCAGCATCTCGGCTCCATGTTTTCTAGGGTACCACCTATATGAAAAAAATCCGAGCCAATGCTATAAGCGGCAGGAAAATTTAGGAGGGGGGAGGTACATAAATCAACCAATATGATTGTTTGTTTTGCTTTCTGTGTAGTACTTATTACTTATAAAAATTATTGTACTAACTTTAAAATAACATTAGCATCAGGCAACATAAATAACGAGATATATATGTATGTATACTATAGAAAGTGACCGCTGAGCGAAGCGAAGCGGAACAAATTTTTGGTTTTTGGGGCTCCATTGGGGTACTAAAATTATTTTAAAGTTTTGCGCCGAGCGATTAGCGAGGCGCTAGAAAATTTTGAATTTTTAGCCTCTGAAAACCCCCAAATTTTACTATCTGGCGACCATTGCGGGGGGGGGCGGCCGCCTCCCCCGCCCAACCACTATCCTTATTTTTCCTCCTGTCCGACCGTTTCGGGGGGGGGGGGGGGGGCGCCCCCCCCCCCCCCCCCCCCCCCCTGGCTACGTTCCTGCCCCTGACCCCCCCCTAAATGTGCAATCTCGCCCCCGAGGTCGACCCCCCTAAAAAGCGAGTGGAGTCCGGACCCCCCTGGACCACCCCCACTAAAAAATTTTGGCTTTTTACCCGGGGGTGGACCCCCCCCTAGCGGACCCGACCAAAAACAACTATTGAGTTGTTACAAATGCATACCTGCAGTACATGTAGCAGGCGAGCATGTTATGCACGGTGATGGTCCTGGCTTCCGCGTCGTCGGTGGCGGGGTCTGTGCGGATGATTTTCCACAGATCTGTCGGGGTTTTGTCGTACCGAACCAGGACTTTCTCAATCGGTTTTATTAGCAGGGAACACGCTGGGACCTGGAACACAGATAAAAATAATTTCCTCATTACTTATTAGGGCAAAATGAGCCACAAATCCTATAAAATAAATGAGACTGTGACTCATTTTAAATTTTAAAAAGCACTTAATTTACTACAGAATGAGTCACAGTCACCTGTATTTCATAATGGCAATGGGTCGTTTTGCTGTAGTGATGACGATTTTATTCTGTAATAGCTCAAACAAAAAACGAACATTAATTGCTAAAAAAAATATTATTCATTCAAAGGTTTTTCTCCTGTTTACAACTCTCCTTAGGATTTGTCCTGTTTACAACCAAAACAAATGAGATTAGAAATATTAAAATCTAAGCATTTTAAATCAAATAAAAATAAAAAAAAACCTAAGATTTTAAAACTGAAAAAGTTATTTCAATTGTTAAACAATTACTTTTAGAATAGTTTTTTCGAAATGCCCATGGAATGAAATGCCCATGCTTATCTACTAGCCCCAAAATCTGACAAACAAACCAACAATTTTTGTGAGGAGCACCTTTCAATTTATAGTGAAATTCGGAAGACCCCCTTCTCTACCGAAATACAATGCAAATATACATTAGAGTATTGATAAAAACACTTAGATCCATAGATGAACAAAGGGAGGGGGGTTGGGTGGGGCTGGGGCCCACCTCTTTAGCCTCGAAATTTTGTCCCCTCCCCCTAGAAACAATTCCAGGGGCCCCCTCCCTCTAAATTTTCGAATATTTTATCCCTGACCCCCTTTCCCCCTCGAGAAAATTTTAAGTACTTTTTTATAATAAATTTCCTTCCAAAACCGTAAATTTTTAACACAAATGCATGTTTTCACACTCTTTTTATACCAAAATATAGCTTTTTATTGAATAAAATATAGGATAAAGTATTATCCTATAAAAAAACAATTATTAAACCTTTAATGGTTTAAAGTATTTTGCTTTGGACATTGGATCCCACCCCCCTCTAGGTTTCAAAACTTTCGACCCCGTGTCGACTCCCTGAAAAGCCAGGTAGGTTTGGCCTTCCCTAGAACCCACCTCCTAGATTTTGAAATGTCATCTACCCAGGGTAAAGACTCCCCTAGCTTCGGTGACCGTGTTCATCTATGCTCAAATAGATTATAATTTTTTATTCCAGAACCTAGTATTGAGATTGAAGGCATCCATAGATAAACACGGTCACCCAAGCTAGGGGGGTCTTTACCCAGGTAGATGACATTTCAAAATCTAGGAGGGGGGGTACTAGTGGGGGGTCGAAGGTCGAACCATACATGGGCAAGTTGGTCCGCAGTGGGGGAGGGTTAAACCCAAAATTAGGGGGGGGGGGTTAAAATGCGAGAAACGCAAAATACCCATATCGTTTTTTTGGGGTGCATTTTACCCATATCGTTTTTCGATTTTGACCTCAAAACTTAAGTTTGGAGGCAGTTAGAAGTAATTTTAAAGACATTTTTTTCTTCATTTTTCCAAAATTGGGGGGGGGGTAACCTTTTCTCCCTCCCCCACTTCTGAGTGCGGGGTTAAACTAAACCCCACTTCTCAAAATTTGGGGGGTTAACCCCCTCCCCAACCCCCTCCGTGCTCATGTATGGGTCGGGGGGTCGACCCGAGGTGGAAGATTTTGAAACCTAGAGGGGGGTCAGGTGGGGTCCAATGTCCAAAGCAAAATATTTTTAATCCATTAAAGGTTTAATAATTGTTTTTTTTATAAGATAATACTACATTTTTTATTGAATAAAAAGCGATATTCTGGTATAAAAAAGGTGTAAAAACAAGAATTTGTGTTAAAAATTCACGTTTTTGAAAGAAAATTCAGTATAAAAAAGTACTTAAAATTTTCTCGAGAGGGGAGGGTAGGGGTCAAATTTTAAATTCTAGAGGGGGTCAGGGGTAAAAAATTCGAAAATTTGGGGGTCTGGATTTTCTTCTAGGGGCCCAAAAATTCTAGGCTAAGCAGGGGGTGGACCCCAGCCTACCCCCTTGTTCATCTTTGAAGGCATCTGTAAATTAAAAGTTGATTCACTTGTGAGTGAAAGTGGCCAAGTGGCTGGAGGATTCTACATATAGGTGGTGGGCAGCCTCTTTTAGGATGTATACTCTTTCCCCTTTTCAAATTAACAAGAGGGACGTATACTCATACCTGTTTTAGATTCAGCTAAAAATCCCTCCCTAAAATTTTGAAGTACCCTAGACATCCCCCCTAAACTTCGGATGGTCCCAGTAGGTAAAACGCTAAAAAAGGGTATTTTAGGTGTAGCCCAAATAAATTTTTGGGACAAATTCACCCCACCAAAATTTCGGGGGTAAAGTATACCCCAAAAACAAATCGGAAGGCTGCCCACCTATGCACTAAACCCCTCCCCCTGCCCATCTATGAAACTAAGCCCCCACTTTACTTGCGAATAGGGCATCGGGGAGGATGCGGCGTAGGACGAGGGGTTGCGCACTCTCCGATCCTGCGCTACTCCAGCTCCGACCACTCCGACTGCGGCCGACCTCTGCTTGATCTGAAGTGCCAAAAGCCGATTCCTTAACGAAGCCAGAATCTAAATGATTTTAAAAAAAATGGATAATAATCCTAAAACTACAACATTAACCAATTAAAAAAATAATTTGCAAACTTAACAATCGAGACAGTAACCTGGGGAAGAAAAAAATATTTAAAAACACTAACTTACTAACTTAAAATTTGTTTATACACTCACCAAATTCCGAACAGCCCCTCTGATTCCTCCCAAAAAGGCTATTTTCAGTGCGACGCAAGGCGGCTTCAGGCAAGTTCGAATTATATAAAAGAATTCAGGCACTTTCGGATTATCGTCGCTAAAAACATGGTAATAATAATGCACATTTTAATTTATATGAAACTCTCAAAAGTTCGTTACCTACCATATTTTGTAATTGAAGTGTAAACAGGCAAAAGTTCGATTTATATACTATTATTTGCCATTTTTATTCAAAACAACCAGTTTTTATCAAACTTGCCTCCGATGTCTAATCAACTGCTAGGCGCTCCATCTAAGTTTGAACCCCTAGCTAGCTGGCTAAGTTTGAATTCCTTCGGAAAAAGAGGTAAATGTGACCGAACAAAGCGCTTAAATAACGCAACGCCTCACCCGGCTGTACTCTAACTTAACGTAGGAATGTCACTATCTCCATGGAGTCGTGAATGTAAAAAAGATCTCATAAAGAGAAAAGCTACGTTTAACAACAATGAGGAAAAAAACAATATTTTATAAGTAAAGCTAAAGTGTCTAAGGCTGAAATTAAGGGCGTAACCGCTCTCTGCCAGGAAGAAATAAACAATAAACCCGCGAGCGAGAAAAATTAAAAAAAAAGTTTTCAGCGGTTAAGTAACCGATTATTATTTAGATACGTCATGTGTTTCTCTGTACGTGATATTTTCTCAAAGAACGAATGGTAACTTAACATCTTGCTATTTTCACCCTGATGGAATTTATCATTAACTAAAACTTCGCCCATCTGTACTCGAACTTGACGTAAGAGTGTCCCTCCATCAGCGTGAACGTGCGAAAGTCCCGTAAAGTGTTTCAGAAGGCGCTTACGGCCTGACTGCTGGACATGGCTGAATACCGGCCCGTGGACGAATTTAGGTATTTTTGCTAAACGGTACTTTTAGGTAAAAAGCCGTTTTTATTGCATTTTTGAGGTTTTTTATCTCTTAAACACTTATTTTAACCTTCAAACGTAAGTTTGGAGATACTTTGAAGTCATTTTAAAGGTAATTTTTTCTTCATTTTTCCAAAATTGGGGGTTAACCTTTTTTCTCCCTCCCCCGCACCCCGCATCTCAGAATTTGGGGGGTTCACCCCCCTCAGTCCGATGCCCATGTGTATGGGGAAAACTGACACGGCAGCCAAACAGGACAGGAAAAGTATTTAAACTTGACGTAGGAATGTCCCTCTCTCCATCCGCGTAAATGTGCACAAGTCGCAATAGTAAAAAAAGGTTGGAAAACGAGATAAATTTGACCAAAGCAAGGCGCTAATAGGTCGTTTAGAAATTTGGTCAAAAGAAACTCACCTGTACTCGAACTTAACATAGGAATGTCCCTCCATCAGAGTGAACGTGCAAAAGTCCCGGAGGGTGTTGTGAAGGGCGCTTGCGGCCTGGCGACTGGACACGGCTGAATACCGACCCGTGGACGGATTGATTAGGTGCAGATGGGGGGAGATCGGGACGTCATGCGTCAAAAGAATCCGAATGGAGTGAGTGTGCAGCCATTTTTGCCTAAATTTAACATAAGAAATGAATAAAATAAAATAGCCAAAATAACAGAAGTGGGCGAAATTAAGGCTGGTGGAATTTAGATTGTACCAAACAAAAAAAGCAACCAAACAATTACCTAATTAGTTTAAATGTACAAAAGACACAACATAACAATTGCGTTAATGCGTAAAACACAATCATTTTTTTGTATTTTAATATAAAATAAGAAAATGCTTTATTGTTAAGATAAAAAATTACAATAACTAAAAAATCACAGTTTAATATAGCTCAATACGAAAATTTAAGAGAGAAAATAGTAATGTCTAAAGCTTCACTAAAAATCTAATCACCCCTTAGCTATACAACAATGATACATACAAACTGTGGTCTGAAGCAATTCTTCGGTTCATGTATGCACAATATCGTCGTATTACGACAGAGTTTTAAATCAGATTTCGTTCAAAATATAAGCGACTGTAATTTTCAGAGTTCAAACCGCACCTTGTATAACTCTGGAATGATACACAGTTACGTGTATTTTATAATGACTCTAACTTATTTTGCCGTAGTAACGAAGATACGATCACTTAAAGGTGCGGTGCGGAGACAAAATTTTTGTCTTCGATTCTGATAATTTTTTGTGAAAACCTTACCCCTGCCCCCAATAACCCACAAAAATTTTTTCAACAAAATATCAAGTGGTTTAGAAGTTATGACCCGTCAAAAATAGCAATTTTCGCCATTTCTGTAAATTACGTGAAAGATTGCTCAATGGGTATAACGATTTAAGTTTCAAATTATGCACTCAAAGAAAGCGGCTACTTTTTACTTTAATTTGATACCTTAATCGTTAAAATTGGTGCAGTATTTGTCGAGATATTGCGTTTCTCATACAAAAAAAAACACTTAGACTTTTGCGCTAAAAACACGAAGTGAAGAAAAGAAAGGTTGGGCAAACTTTACAAAATCACTACCGTCGTTTGGTGTTTTTAACGAAAAAATCGAGGGTTTTTTGTACGGAAAACCCAATATTTCGACAAATACTGCACCAATCTTAGCGATCAAGGTATCAAATTAAAGTAGAAAGTAGCCGCTTTCTTTGAGTGCATAATTTGTAACGTACATCCTTATATTCATTGAGCAATCTTTCACGTACAGAATTGTCAAAAAATGTCATTTTTGGGGGTCATAACTCCTGAACCACTGGAAATATTTTGTTGAAAAAATTTTTGTGGGCTATTGGGGGCAGGGGTAAGGTTTTCATCAAAAATTATCAAAATCGAGAACAATAAGTCTGACTCCACACCGTACCTTTAAATCTTATTTTTTTCCATTCTTACAAAAAAAGTTACACTATTGTTTAAAAAATAACAATTTTACAAATCATGGCGATCATCAAATACAATACAGATTATCTTTAAATTTAAAGAGCAAAAATTTAAAATTAACATGTAAAAATTATCTTTTTTTTCTTTTTAAAATGTAAAAATTCTTACCAAATATTAATATCCATTGTACACATTGGGCGCCAAAATGTGCAAAACTGAGAATACTTAGTTTCTACATCTCTATAATTTAATGGAAAACAATAATTATACAAAATACCATAAAAAATAAATTTAGAACACAATACGAAAAATTTTTTGGCACTTCTAAACCGATCTTTAAACATGCGTCACAAATTCTACCCATAGAGGGGGGCAGCCTCCCGGATTTTTGGAAGGGGTATACCCGAACGCCCAAATTTGGTAGGGAGGGTCTTCCAAAAAAACTTTTTGGGGTATATGCCAAATACCCTACTTTTAGTACTGGGTGGGACCCTTCAAATTTTTAGGGGGTGTCTGGTTGAACCACAAATTTAAGGGGAGGAGGAGGAGGGTGTGGGCGGTTTCGCGATTTTTATGGAGGTATAACCCCCAAACCCCTCCCCCCTGTCCACCTACGATTTTACTTTGATGGTAATTTAAATTCATTTATTAAAACTGATAAATCCTTAATTTAGCAATAAACAAACTAAACGACGGCTAAAAAATTTCTCGCGGCGAAGTAATTTTCTATCGACTTTCAAACAAAAGAGATTTTTTGATATTTTTCAGTGGCGCGAACGAGATATTTTTTGGCTCGCATGCCTTATTGCATCATTGCAAAAACAATATCGTCCTTACTCCCGCAGAATGAGCCACAATCTGCATAAGCTACTGAGACTACAATTTTATGCATAAACTACTGCATAAATGCATATCGTCGTTACTACGGCAAAATGAGCCATTGTCATTATAAAATATACGTGACTGTGACTCATTCTGTAGTTAATAAGGTCCTGTTTTATATTTAAAATAAGTCACAGACACACATGTTTTTTACGAACTGTGGCTCATTTCGCCGTAGTAACGACGATATGCAACTGTGACTTATTTTAGCTTTCAAACAACACCCTGTTACCTTTGAAATCGGTCAAAGTTACGCGTATTTTATAATGACTGTGGCTCATTCTGCTGTAGTAGTGAGTGAGGACGAAATTTACTTGGTGCTTATCTCGGGGCTGCTGGCCGAGGGTGGCATGTAAAACAGCGGCATCCCATTTCGAACACTGTCCGGAATCGTGTAGTACAGCGGTTCCGTGCGGAAAGCGTGCAGGTGCAGAAGAAATTTGTCCGCGTACGATAATCTGAAATGAAATTAATTTATTTAGGGTAACTGACTTAATTTCGGCCACCTTTTTTTATTTTTTTGAATAAGTTTTTTCTGGCTTTTTTAATCAAGCCAAAATTTGGCCTAAAAATCAAACAATAGCTATATTTGTTATTCCAGGGCAAAATTTGAATATTCTCTTACATTTAAAAATCAGTGAAGGTTTAAAATTTTTTTTAAAGGGGGCGGAGGTAAGGGGGGGGGCAATTTTTTTGGGCAACCAAAAAAAAACGGGCAAAAACTATTGCTAAAAGGAAAAAAAAAAATTTTAAAGGGTGGAAAATTTACCTTAAGGTATGGTTCCTGGTACATAAAACTTTATTTTTCGCGTGTGAGTACTATAGTAGTTAGCAGGAAGTCCTATAATTATGATGACAAAACAAAAAAAAGAGGGTTAAAAAAACGTGTATTTTGTGTTATATTTATATTTGGGGCAAAAAAAGCGAGAAAAAAGAGAAAAGAGAGAAAAAAAAATTTTTAAAAAAAAGGGAGGAAAAAGGAAATTAAAAAAAGGAAAAAAAGGGAGGGGTTTTTACCCAAACTTTTAGGGGGGCGGAAATAAAGGGAAGGTAAAAAAAAGCAGGTAGGTAAAACTAATGGAAAAAGGATTTGAAGAAAAAAATAAAAAAAGAAAAATAAAAAACTTGGGGCCCAAAAAGGAGGATATTTAAGGGTAATATATGGCTCCGTTTAAATTTGGAGGCGGTTAAAAAACAAGGAAAAAATTAAGAAAATCACAAAAAAATCACTTTTTGTATGAAAATGTTGATAATATAGACTAACAAAAATAAAAATTTTTTGCAGAAAAGGTTATGTAAAAATTATTCAGGATACTTTGGGGCAGGTTTTTTTGTGTTTTAAAAATAAGCCAATTTTCTAACACCCTAAATTGGTGGCCGAAATTAAGGCGTGGCCGAAATTAAGTCAGTTACCCTAATTTTATTTATTTTATTTATTATTTTATTCTAACAACTTCCGTTTCTCATTCGGCTTCGCATTTTTCAACGTCACATTATACCAATCAAAAAAAAAAAGAAAAAAGGCTAAATCGCAGTTTGAATTCTAGGAAAGGAGTCGCAGGGGTCCGCATCACCCCATCTTTTTAAAGACGGTCGATCTCGATCAGAAAAACGGTGTAAAACTATTAATTGTTTTTATGGATAATGTTGACGTAAAAAGAAAAACACTTTAAAATCATGACTTTTTTATGAAAAATACTAAATTTTCATTAAATAATAATTTGCTATTTAGCTATAAAACACGATTTTGTGTTAAAAATCAAAGTGTTTTTTTTAAATTTAGAATAAATCAGTTTATATAATTAAAATTTTCTCGAGAAGGGATAAAGTCAGATTTAAATTCCTGGGAGAGAGGGGTCAAAGGTAAATAATTTTCAAATTTATGAAAGGGAGGGGGACTCACCTAGTTTTATGTCTAGGTGTGACACATACCGCGTATGTGTCTCTTCCGTGAAAACTCAAAGTACAAGCGTTAATAAAAGGCAATTATCTTTCCCCTTTCATTGTCTGGCCTATGGTGTAATGAATAGCATACCAGAGTCAACTTTGGAGGTTACGGGTTTAATTCCTCTATCGGCCAAACTTTTCAATAAATTTGGCTGTCTAAATTTTTCAGCGCCTGGTTATTTTCGCTTCCACTTTGGGTGGTCAAACAAGAATAAGATGCGATATTTCGAGGCTAAGCGAATGGTCTCCACCCTATGACCCGTTTCTTATCCATGCTCCAAATATTTTGTTTTTGCCCATATAATTACAAAAAAGGGACAATAATATTGATGATAATAGTTATTAATTACTCTAAATCACTTACGTTTGAAGCGTGGAGGAAAAGGCATCGATAACGGCTAGCCTGTAGGGTGAGCGAAATTTGTGACGATTTTCCACTAAAATATCACGAAGAAAATCGTACGGGCCTTCCACAACAAGTTCCACTTTTATTTTATTTCTAAATATATCAGACACAATAATAATAATAATTAAATAATAATATAATAAAAATAATAATATTACCAAATGACATAGAATGTTGACTAATTTCGAACAATGGCATAATAGAATTAGGGGTGGGATTGACCTCTACTTATAGGGAGAGTTAAAAACTTTAAAATCTAGGTCTATATAGTATTTTAAATCTCAAATCTTAAATTTGTAGATGGTTCAAAGAAATTTTGCCCACAATTTTTTTTAACATTAGGTTGGTTAGTAATACTCTCATAAAAAACCATTATTAAAGGTACTGTAAAGTAGACATATTATAATGTGACTGTAAGATGATATATAAACAGCACCTCTCACATTGATATTTTTTATCGAGTCCGGTAGAGATGGGGTGGGGAATCGACCAGGAAAAAAGGGGGTTCCGGTTCGGACCCCTCCTGGCATTTTGGGGGGAAGGTTCGATCTGCAGTGGCTGGATTTCAAATTTAGGGGGTCCACGCATAGGTAGCCTCACGGATTTTGGGGGATATACCCGACCCCCGAAAATTGGGCGGGGGTGCCCTAAACATTTTTTTGGGGTATACCTTAAATACCCCAATTTTAGCGTTTTTAGTACTGGGACTGGGACACCCCAAATTTTAGGGGGGGGGGGTGTCCGGGGTACCCCAAAATTTTAGGGGGGTGTCGGCTATAATCGAGATTTTTTGGGGGGTATAAGCATACATGGGCAAGTTGGTCCGGAGTGGGGGGGGTTAAACCCCAGATTAGGGGGGGTTAAAATCCGAGAAACGCAAAATACTCATATCGTTTTTTTTTCTGGAGTGCATTTTACCCATATCGTTTTTTCGATTTTGAAGGAAAAATAGGTAAAAAATGCTAATTTTAGTTCAAAAAGCCCTTTTTATTGCATTTTTGAGCTTTTTATTGCTTAAAACATTCATTTTGACCTCAAAACTTAGGTTTGGAGGCAGTTAGAAGTCATTTTAAAGACATTTTTTTTCTTTATTTTTCCAAAATTGGGGAGGGGGTTAACCTTTTCTCCCCCTTACTTCTGAGTGGGGGGGGGGGGTTAAGGGCCCCCCCCCCCTTTTCAGAATTTGGGGGGTTAACCCCCCCCTAACCCCCCCCCCCATGCCCATGTATGGGTATCAGCCCCCCAACCCCCCCCCCTGCCCACCTATGGGTGTCGGATCGACCAGGAGAAAAGAAGGTTTCGGTTCGGACCACCTGGCTTTTTAGGGAGAGGGTTCAAATGGCTGACCCTGGGTCCACGTTCAAGGGGTGGGGGCGGGGGGTAACTGAAACAGCCTATTTAGGCCTAAGAATTGTATAAAAACTGTTCTTTACTAAAAAAGCTAAAAAACATTTGTGTTTTTGAAGGTAAATATGAAACTAACCTTGCAAATTATCTGGGAGGGGAAGGGCAGATCTGTGAACGGTTTGAAAATGCCCCCCCCCCCACTTTATTGGAGGATTTGCCCCCCCGCGGAAAAATGAAGTAGCCAAAAATTATGACGCCATTTTTTACCTATTATGACGCCATCATTGCAAAATTTTTGCAGTTTTTAGCCTATTTCAATGAAATTTAAGCTATTTTAGACCTATTTGTACCTTATTTTCGCTTTTTTGTCCATTTTTTCCTTTTCCTTTCTTTTTTTCTCGCTTTTTACTGTTTAAAACATTCATTTTGACCTCAAAACTAAAGTTTGGAGGCAGTTATAAGTCATTTGAAAGTCATTTTTTTCTTCATTTTTTTCAAAATTGGGGGTTAACCTTTTCTCCCCCCTCTCACTTCTGAGTGAGGGGGGGGGGTTAAACCCCCCTTCTTAAAATTTTGTGGGTTAATCCTCCCAACCCCCTGTGCCCATGTATGAAATAGACCCATCTGCCTCACAAGAAAATTAAGATTTATGAACTTCCATTTTATATAGGAAAATTAATGGAATATAGAAAAACAAAAACCACAAAAAATAAGCGCGCAAGTATAAAAATTTGTCTTACGTTTTCGTCAGAGGGGGCCAGTCCGCCGTCATGTTGTACTCCAGACTCACTTGCGGCTTCCACAGAAGTCTCAGTTCGATGTTGACCTGCTTTTGAGGCTCATTCCCACTTCCCGCACGCTTCGAAAACCACAACTAGAATTCTTTCTTTTTTAAAAAAACATAATAACAACCATGTGGTAAGAATGAGTCACACCGAGCGTGAAATAGCGAGGCTGTGACTAAATGCATGTAAAAATTACTCACGAGAAGGACCATTATTAACTGCTCTGTTTTGGTTTTAACCACGGTAGAACAGCAATCACAATCCAAGCAAGCTATACTGACAATTTTATATTGTTATTAAAAATTTTCGATTTCATATATAAAAAAAACTTACATTTTTAATAGTGTATCCTTCCCGTAGTCGAACGTAAAGAAGATTGTGAAACGTCGTTTCCAAAATTATCGTCGCGTGCCTCCTTCGCAATAGACTTCTAAAACAACGATTTGACATAAAGCGACACAATCACTATAAAATCAACATCACTCTGACTAATAAGATTAACAGCATAGATGAACAAGGGGGGTAGGGTGGGGTCCACCCCCCTAGCCTCGAAATTTCGCCCCCCCCCCCTAGAAAAAAATCCAGGGGGCCCCGTCCCCCAAATTTTCGAATTTTTTACCCCGGACCCCCTCTTGATTTTAAAATCTGACCCCCCTCCCCTCGAGAAAATTTTATTTTGCTTAACGTACATTTTTAAATATTAGAAAATTAAACTATTTATCCTCTCGAAAAAAAAATTACTGAAAAATATATCGCTGTTAATTCAGTTTCTATAGGCCACAGCCACAGCGTGTTAAATATTACTTCATTTGGTTTAACGAGAAAAACCTACAGTAATACATAATGTGTAACGTCCAGAAATATGAGGCCGAATAAATTGAGTTTTTGAAAGAAAGAATGCAAAAGAATTTGATATTTTTAGCTTTTTTGGCCGAAAAATAAGCTATACAGGACTTGAACCTGCAATCTTCAGCGTCAGTACCTGATTGACTGACGTGCTGCGTTACACCGTCGCTGGGCAGTGTTACATTACTACCCATATTTTTTAAGTGTGTCATATTTGTAAAACATTAACACAACGGGAGTTGTTGACACCTCCCCATCAAGATTGAAGCGCGCAGCCTTCCAATCTGACAAAACCATATAAGGTTCGAGCCACACGTTCACCACGAGTCCACGCCCTGCTCCTTGCAGCTAACCCTAGTTACCAACCTGCCGGTCACGACGGGCAAGGGCACATATGTGGTGTACCAATGGACGTGTATCGCCCACCAAATGTAACGTCCAGAAATATGAGGCCGAATAAATTGAGTTTTTGAAAGAAAGAATTTGATATTTTTAGCTTTTTTGGCTGGAAAATGAGCGATACAGGACTTGAACCTGTAATCTGTACAGCGTCAGTACCTCATTGACTGACGTGCTGCGTTACACCATCGCTCGACAGTGTTACATTACTATTCATATTTATAAGGCGTCATATTTCTGAAACATTAACACAACGGGAGTTGTGACAAATGTATACACACGCATGCATGTAGGTACGAAAATAAGCTAAAAATCATACTGACATAAACAAACATCCAAAAACCTCAACTATAATAATTTTTTTTTAAATATTAAGCTTTGGCTGAGGACATAGCTCACTACTTTGACTTTTCGTTGCATTGTGTCGTTTTTAAAAATGCTGGAATCTACTTAGACCTTGGCCATTTAAAAAAAATCAAACGACACAATCCTGCTCAGCAATTTTTAGTAATATTTGTTGAATTCAGTTTAATATTTTATTATTTACCCGAAATATATCAATATATTAGACAAATCAGGTTGGAAATTTTTTTTTTGTGTTTGAAAACAAAATAAATTAATTTTTATGCTGTTGCTTTCTTTAATAAGTTTAATATTGTTCCCATATTATGATTTTATTAAATTTATTATTTTTAGTCCAATTTACTTGTATTACGAAAATCATCGAGGCCACAAACTGTACTGGTTATGGGTGTATTAGGTAAAATTTTAATTTATTAAAACTATCGTGTTAATGCAATTGCATTGGAAAAATTTCTTTACTTTTACGCTATCATGAATTTATAATTATATACTTTTAATAAATTTTTATTACTTTATCGATTTTTCAAGCAAATAAATGCTTATCTACTTACAAATTCACAATAAGTTGGTTTGTTTGGTTGATTAATAAACGACTTTCTTTTATAAGACCTGTGCTCAAATCATAATTTAAAATTTTTATTCTCCAAATCGTTTTAAAAATTAATTTTAATTTCTATAACAGGTAGCTATTATGTTTCTCCTGGTAATAGTATAATGATTATTAGCTGCCTCTCGAAGGACACTTAAAGTCATTTTCATCGACTGCATCTGTTGTTTTCATTGAAACACGATGGATTTGCACTTTGCATATTTCATTGGGAGATATTTTTGATGTGAATTTTACCTGAAGTATTGATTTGATAGAATTAAGAAGAAGACGTGGCTGCGATAGGGCCTGCTAATTTAATAATCAGTAACATACATTGTAATATTCCATTTTAACTTTAATTTAAATTGTCTCGCAATCTATGTTGGGTTGCATTTTGTCATGATTTGCAGTTATAAAATATACTGAATTCAGTGCGTCTAAACCAAATGGCGCTTTCATAAATAATTAATAAATTAATTGAAAC
>JASAMX010018771.1:0-10243 GCA_030248175.1 Microlaimidae sp. YZB2_3 | reverse complement strand
GATCCACTAAATGTTGGTTATTAACCCGTTATATTTTCAAAAAGTTTTTCTTAACCAAACTTATTTAAGTATCCAATTTTAGCAAAAATATTCAATAGGTTGTAAATGAAAAGAAACTCATTTAACTTAATATAATATAAAAACAAATCTCCATTCAATCGTGGTAAACACTAAGTGGGAGGCGCATCAATTGGGGCATCAAAGTTTTTTAATTTCAGTCTTTATTTTTTAAATATTTACCTATAATTGGGGTTTGTAATGATTCTTTTTAAAGGCGTACTCTTATACTTTTATTAGAACAGTCCCCAATAATAAGCGTGTGCCCTATCTAACTCCAAGCCATAGCTCGTATTTACTAGAAGTCTCTTCCGATTAGTTCCACTATAAAACTGGTTTAAAATGGTACTTCTACGCCATGTTACTTTTATTAGCTAAACTTAACGGATACTGCTCTAACTTTTTTAGGAATATTTGCTCAGGGCGGTAGATACCGTCTACGACGAGCATTAATACACCATTTCGATAATAATATAATAATAATCATAGGTGAGAAAGGGGGGGGCAGGGTGGGGTCCACCCCCCCCGAGTCTCGAAATTTTGGGAACCCCCCCTAGACGAAAATCTAGAGCGCCCTCCCCCTCCCCCCAAATTTCCGAATTTTTTACCCCTGACCCCCCTCTAGATTTTGAAATCTGACCCCCCCCCCTGCCATATCTGGAAAATTTTAGGTACCTTTTTAATACTAAATTTTCTTCCAAAAACGTGAATTTTCATCACATATTCATGCTTTTACACCCTTTTTATACATGAATATGGCTTTTTATTCAATAAAATGTAGTATTATCCTATAAAAAGAACAATTATTAAAGTTATTATGGTTTAAAACTGTTTTGCTTTGACTGACTCCACCTGACCCCCCTCTAGATTTTAAAATTTTCCCCCCAGGCTCGAACCCCTCTCCCTAAAAAGCTAGGGGGGGTCCGTACCCCCCCGGGACCCCCCTCCTAGAATTCAAAATTCGATTTACCCCTGGTAACCACCCCCCCTAGCTTCCCCGACCGTGCTCACCTATGATAATAATATAAGAATAATATAGAATCAATTTGATAATACACAATAAAATCAAGCTATCTTTTTCAAACATTTTTACGAGATTTTTAAAGTTAAAGTTTAAATGCTAAAACGGGTTTGGTAAAAAAAACGGATATCGATGTTAACGTGTGTGCCAAAAAACGCACAATATCCACTATTTCTTTATAGCGTGTGTTTTTTTCGCGGGGATGTGGCTACTCAAAGTATGGACAAAAAAGCTAAATTTCGTAGTTTGTGTCGGTAAGAATGTAATGATGTGCACAAAAAAAACCACCGACCACAAACCGACCAAGGGAAAATTACAAAATTTATCTTTGCTGTCCATACTTTTTAGAGAAGTCGCATCCCCGTGAAGAAAACACACGCTCTAAAGAATTAGTGGATAGAATAAATATTAGCACACACACATTCATACCAACGTACACACAAAAGGAGCACAAACACAAAAACATACCAACACATACTAACAAATACACACACATGCGCAAAAGCACCAACTTCAGGTTATCGCGCCCACGTACGCTATATCTATTATATGTAAATTTTTTGTAAGAAAATGCATGTAAAATTGAGACGTTTCGACAAAAACTGTTTGTCATTTTCAATCAACTAAAATATGAAAAACATGTCAGTAAACCTTTTTTATACAAATATTGCATGGACACTAAATAAATAAGACGTGAATAAAGATTAGAGATATTTGAAGAATGAAAAAAAGGAAATAATTTAAAATGTAACCAAATATAGGTTTAAAAAATTTTTTGTAGGTGTAAAATTTAAAAAAATATATATAAATATATACGTATAAAATTTAAAAAGAGAATATTAGCTGAAAAGCATTGAAATTATGTAAAAGTTTTAAACAATAATTTAAGGTAAGATTTTTTTACGAATAAAACAATACAAATAAACTTTAAGTATAAAATAGTAAAATTATTGATATTGTTTAGAAAAAAGTTAAATATAACAATTGGTTTTTAAATAAAACCGTATATTATTTAAAAACGAGACAGAAAAACTTTTGGTAAAATGTAGAAACATGGGTTGGTGGACAAGACAATACACTGGTTACAAGGTAAAAGAGCAAACAAAAGTTACACATTAGGAAGTCATACAAAGTTGTTTTACGGTTGCCACCGACCGTCCGGCAGTCTACAAGGCGCGGTTGTGTGCAGTTTTTAAAAACATTCGAGAGGAATAGAAAATTTTTTTACCATTTAATTCGGGATTATCTTGATTTATGCATAAGCTTTCCTTAATTTTTAAATTAAAATTATTATAATCACTAGAAAGAACACAAAAATTTTTAGCACTTGGAATTGTATTACGGTTACAAGACAAAATATGATCGTAAATAGCTGAACAACCAGTGCTAGTAAGTCGTTTTCCAGTCTTTGACGAGATTTTTACATGTTCAGCAATTCTGGTGCCTATGTGATGGCTAGTTTGAAAATGACAAACAGTTTTTGTTGAAACGTCTCAATTTTATCATGGTTTTAAACAGAATAAAAGTTTTATCCTTCGCTTTTGTCTTCGTTTTAAACGCATGTAAACTTAAATCTTAAGAAGATTTATATCCACATTTGAATGGTGGATTTAATTTCTTGTCGATAATGTTAAAATTTTATTTTTTAGATAGGAAATTGTGGCTATAGATTCGTCTTGAAGGATAAAATGTGCCATTTTATTTCAGAAAACCCCGGGCGTATGTTTTCACATAAAAAATGTAGACTAATTTTTTTGTGAATTTTTATTTATTACAAACTGCTATGCATAAGATTTTAACATGAAACTAAGGACTGATTCACATTCACACTGGAGTGACATAAGTGATAATGCATTCCGCGTGCGTTTACAGAGTTAGACTGTCACTTGTGACGCCAATGGGAACCAAAATATATATATCAAATACAAATACAAATTGTCTATAAAATTCTTAATAAAGTTTTAATTTTTAAAAATTTTCTAGCAAAGGCAGCAGGTGAAATACATTTATTTATAATTTTGCTTTATGGTTGAATTATATCAGCAAAAATCAGAATACAGACATGAGCGGACCAATTAAAATTGTGTGATTAAGACTTTTTTTTAAAACAAATAAGAACGCAGATTTTTTTTAAATCCACCTTTTTATAAAATATACAAAAATTAACCAACTTTAGACCTTATAAAATTTGCATTTAGGTTCCAAATTAAGTAATTTGATTAATAATTATTACAATATGGGTTTCGGTCTTTATTATTAAAACGCTTTCGTTAAAAATTTTGAATGGCTTTATTGTTACATAGTCGATTTAATACTGAAATTCGGAGCTATTCACAATTGAAGTAAAAAGTATTGATTTTGGATTATTTTAAGTAAAAGTAAAAGTAATTTGAAAAATTTTAATTTAAGTGAAGTAAGGGTAAAAGTAATTAGAAATTTTTTAATTTAAGTAAAGTAAGAGTAAAAGTAATGGTCAAAATTTTATTTAAGTAAAGTAAAAGTAAAAGTAAGACCTATAAAAGTAATTTTGGAACGGAACAAAACACCGTTGTTTGGAGCTCCGGAGCTCCATTCTAAAGTTTTTTGCTAATTTTTTGTATAAATTATCATTTTAATAAGTTAGTTTTTTAGTCAACGTTTTAGTGTGTTAGCGGCTTAAAAAATATTTTCTGCCATTCACTTTACAACAAGCCCATAGGGAATCTACCCCTTGAAATTACTTAAATTTTACTTAAATTAATTTAAGTATTTGCAGAGGAAAATCCGAGTAAGAGTAAAAGTAAAAGTATTTTAAATTTCAAAAGTCGAGTAAGAGTAAAGGCTGGTTCATACTTATGTAAAAACGTCCTTTGGACAAAGTTCAAAGGACAAATACAGCGTATAAACGTATGTAAAAACGTCCTTTGGACTTTGTCCAAAGGACGTTTTTACATAAGTATGAACCAGCCTTAAAAGTAAAAGTAATTGAAATTTCACAAGTCGAGTAAAAGTAAAACTAAAAGTAATCCAAAATCCGTTACTTTTATTACTTTTAGTAAAAGTAAAAGTAACTTTTTACAACACTAATTCACAAAAACCCAATCAAATTCAGAAGTGGTAAAAATTTAGATCTTTATATCAATTACGGCAAAGTAAGCCACAGTCATTATAAAATACACGTGAATGTGACTCATTTTGTAGTCAATAAAATCCTGTTTTAAATTTATAATAATTCACAGTCATATATATTTTATAAAAATTGTGGCTTATTTTGCCGTAGTAACGACGATTTGCTCCGTGCGTGGCAGTTCGTCGTGACTACGGCAAAATGAGCCACAGTTTGTATAAATTATATGTGACTCTGACGTAACTTATATTTAAATCGTGGGACCCCATTAACTGCAGAATGAGTTGGAATCACGTGTATTTTATAATGAATGTGGCTCATTTTGCCGTAGTAACGACGAGTTGCCCTGTGAAGTCAAATGAGAGTTAGGAGCTTCACGTCGCTATTACGGCAAAATGAGCCAGAGTCATTACAAAATACGCGTGACTGTGAATCATTCTGTAGTTATTAGGACGCTGTTAGAAATCTAAAATGAGTCACAGTCTCATATATTTTATACAAATTGTGGCTCATTTTGCGGTAGTAACGACGTCAGTCCACGTTTATCCCTTGTGGCAAAACATACATCCGCAGTGTTTTCGGTTAATGGTTAAAAATAAATCTATTTTTTGGCGGCTGGATGGGTTATTTGTTTACAAAAATTTGGTATTTTATATTTTATGTCACTAAAAACATTTGAAAAATAAAACTTTTGAGTTTTTATTATCATTTGAACCACATTATTATGGTTTTGTTATTTGTCAATAGTCAACGTGATAATGCGAAGTTTATCATAATTATATCGCATAATATTTGTGCGCTATTTTTAGCTGGTTCTTATTTTTTTAATTTTTTTTAGGCACCTTGCACTGAAACGCAGTTTATACATGAAGTATGCAATACACATAAGTGTCACCATAATGGATAATTACCGTATCTCCTACTTATCTTTTCGTAGTATGCAGATCAACCGATAAAGCGCGCGAAATTTCGATCGGTTGATCTGCATACTACAAAAGATAAGTAGGAGTACGGTAATTATCCATTATGGTGACATTTATGTATATTGCATACTTCATGTATAAACTGCGTTTCAGTGTAAGGTGCCTTTAAACTTATACTTTACCTCCTTCTTCCGTTTCCACCAATAATATTCATTGTTTGGTGGTTATTTTTTGCTGCAACTTTATCTCAGCTGTGATATATTTTCCCTTCATTGTATTTTTATTTGTGTTATTTTTTTCAAAAAAAAACTACGACGTATAGACACCTTGCACTAAAACTCGGTTTATACATGAAGTATGCAATATACATAAGCGTCACCATAATGGATAATTACCGTACTCCTACTTATCTTTTGTAGTATGCAGATCAACCGATCGAAATTTCGCGCGCTTTATCGGTTGATCTGCATACTACGAAAAGATAAGTAGGAGTACGGTAATTATCCATTATGGTGACACTTATGTATATTGCATACTTCATGTATAAACTGCGTTTCAGTGCAAGGTGCCTATAGTTTTTGCAGTAATTTGTGGATTTTTTTAATAAGTAAAGTAAAAGCAAAAGCAACGGTCAAAATTTTATTTAAGTAAAAAGTAAAACTAAGACCAATTTTTTTGTAAGTAGAAGTAAAACTAAAAGTATGGTAAAAGAAATTTTGAATTGGAGCAAAACACCGTTTTCGGAGCTCTGGAGTGTGTTTCAAAATGTTTTGATAATTTTCTGTATAAATTTTTATTTTAATATGTTTTTGGTTTAAAAAAATGGTGTTTAACTTGTTGGCAGCTTAAAAAATTTTATTCTGTCACTCATTTTAACAAGCCCATAAGGAAATTACCTAAATTATACCTAAATTACACGTTGAAATTACTTAAATTTTACTTGAATGAATTTAAGTATTTGTAGGGAAAAATCCGAGTAAAGGCTGGTTCATACTTATGACAAAACGTCCTTTGGACAAAGTCCAAAGAACAAAAGTCCTTTGGACTTTGTCCAAAGGACAAATACAGCGTAAAAACGTCCTTTGGACTTTGTCCAAAGGACAAAATCCAAAGGACAACGTGTTCATACTTTCTTGTTCTTTGGACTTTGTATTTGGATTTTGTCATTTTGGACAAAGTCCAAAAGACAAATTTTAAGTAGCGTTCATAATTCGCCCAAAGAAAAAGTCCAAAGGACGTTTTGGCTTTTCTAAAAATTTCCTTTGGACTTTGTCCAAAGGACGTTTTGTCGTCGTAAGTATGAACGAACCTTAAAAGTGTAAAAGTAAAAGTAATTGAAATTTCAAAATATTCGAGTAAAAGTAAAAATAAGTAAGTGAAAAATATAAAACTCGAGTAACAGTAAAAGTAAACCAAAATCCGTTATTTTTATTAGTTTAAATAAAAGTAACTTTTTACAACACTATAGGTTGCGACTCTCGCCTTTTTGCATACGCCAATAACTCTTCCGAATTGTTTTTCATCCACTAAAGGCTGGTTCATACTTATGACAAAACGTCCTTTGGACAAAGTCCAATGGACAATTTTAGAAAAGCCAAAACGTCTTTTGGACAAAGCAAAACGTCCTTTGGACTTTTTCTATTGGGCAAAGTATTAATGCTGCTTGAAATTCGTCCTTTGGACAAAGTCTAAAGGACGAAATTCAAAGGGAAAAGTTCAAAGGACAAAAAAGCATGAACACGTTGTCCTTTGGACTTTGACCTAAGGACAAAGTCCAATGGACGCTTTTACGCTGTATTTGTCCTTTGGACAAAGTCCAAAGGACTTTTGTCCTTCGGACTTTGTCCAAAGGACGTTTTCCCATAACTATGAACCAGCCTTTAATCGACTAATCAGCGTAATAGTAGCAGACACTGGTCTGGTCTGGTCTGGAAACACTGATCCAACTTTTCTTCGACTGTAAAATCGGGAATCCAACTTTTCTTCGACTGTAAATGCGTTTACATTTTTTCAGTATCAAAGTAATTTCAGCACTCGCATAACTTTTATAACTCGCACGCGCTCATTTTCCCTGGGGCGCGAGGACCAACGGACGGAAGCGATTGAAAACGGTTTACACCGTTAAATCGTGGCGTTAATTTAATATACGGTAGTGGGCGAAAAATAAACCACGCCTACGTTCGCAGCTAGGAGTATTTTACCTAAAGCCCGAAGAACACAGAAAAATGGTTGCTTGTTTGTACAAGCCACTTGGACTTTTTACATTCTAAAATAAACTCTTTAAAGAAAAAACTTTAAATTATTTAATCAAACTGTTTTTGGACTTGTTAAAATATCTAGTTTAAAACAAAGTTTTATGACTATAATAAAAACACTATTTAGAAATTACATCGGTTTGCATTTCACATATTTCTTGATTTTAAACCACCAACTAGATGGAGATTTATTAAGTTTCGGTTTTATATTATTTTATTTGAATTATTATTCGTTTTCCCATATTTTAAACTTTCAACCAACCGATTTATTTCTAGACAAAGTTTTTTTTAACTTTGTTTTAATTATTAATATTATTGTGTAAAAAAAGTTTTAAGAATAAATTTAGTTTTGCTCGCAAATCATAAAATGCATATCTTTTGTAAAAGAGGTTTCAACATTTACGATTAATTTCTAACTTTACTATCGGCAAGATTGTACAAACTAATTTTTTTAGCTTTAGCCTTTTATAAAAACTAAAATGCTAGGTTTGTATTTTTAGAAATAGAAATAACTCATTATAGTTTTAAAATATGCATAAATAAGTACTTATGTTCAGTGTTATTAAGTTATAAAACAAACTTGTATTGAATAATTTTTTTATTGTTTTGCTCTATTTTATAATAATGTGAATTTATCTCGCAACTTTGACACTTTGTTATATAGTGTTTACCAAATTTATTAGCGAAAACCAAAGATCTTATAGTTTTTCGCGCAAATGATAAAGTGCAAATGCGGCCCTTCTTAAACAGTCCCCTCTAATGGGTAAATATCGCAATGTTAAAGGAGCACTGTCACAAATCAAATTCCTATAACGCCCGAACCGGACTGCTCCTTTAATACTGAACCGATTCAGCTGAAATTTAAAAATGTTGTAGCCTTGTAGTGGAGCACTCTAAATACCAAAGTTGAGTTAGGTAGGTTTGGTATTAAAGGAGCAGTCCGGTTCGGGCGTTATAGGAATTTGATTTGTGACAGTGCTCCTTTAACCTCTGTTCGCCGGCAGAGCACTCCACCCCACAAACGGTGTGATTTTTCAAACACAACCTTTTCTGAGAGGCCGCCGAAAACAACGCCGTTTCAATTTCCCTTTTTGTAGATTAGTCTTCACGTGTTTTTAGAACATTACATTCAAAACAATACATATGTAGTTAAAAAAACCGCCGAAACAATATTGTTTATACACACCACTTTGGATAAGCGAACTTTTTCTATAATTTAAAAAGCCCATATTTTTGATTATGACAAAAACCTTATTTTAAAAAAAAATTTAGTGATTAAATTAAAATTAAAATGACCGGTTACGCGAATTCGAAGCTTAAAAATTCTAGATTTTCACCTCCACAACATTTCTAAACTAACATAAAAAATAATATAATTTGAAATGCATTAGATAATCGTTAAGAATTTTTTTTATTTGAAAACACTTTTCGTGATTTATATATAAATAGACCGATAGATGTATGTCTGTCTGTCTTTCTGTGGAAGTGTGTTTTCACTAACTTCACAACCAACCACAAAACAAATAAAGCTGAATGAAATATCTTTAGAAAGCTTTTTGAGCAGGAAATGTCGTAGAAAGTTTTTAATTTTTTTGAAAAAAAAAGATTAATATGAATACAATAAATAATTTGAAAGCAGTTTTAGCGAGTTCTTTGGATATACAAATATAAAAATTAATAAAAAACTTTACAAATGAATTATGAATTTACCATAACCAGAGGCCGTATGCTGAAGGTTTAATCCGACTTAAAATTAATATGAGATTAGCGATTATCGACACACAGTAAATATACTAACAATTGATTGGATAAATCAAAGTTAACGGAGGCTAACTCGGTTTCACTCGACTTTTTTTACTCGAATTTTATTTTTGAGTTTAAGCCTATGCGTTCCTAAGCCTAAGCGAAGCCTTAAAAACAACTTAAACTTTAACAAATAGCTCCGCAAAAAAGTTTAGGTTGTTTTTTAAGCTTTGCTTAGGCTTAGTAACGCGTAAGCTTTACCTTAAAAATAAAAGTCGAGTAAAAAAGTCGAGTAAAACCAAGTTAGCCTTAACGGAGTTAATGTGAGATTAAGACTTAATCTAAAATTAAATCGTCACTAATTCAAGATTAGATTCAAAATTCGGGAAAAACCCGCAAATTTTTAATACACCTCCAAAGGTGGTTTAAAAATTAGCATAAATAAACTATTTAATTCCGAGTTAGTGATTATTTAATCTGAGATTAATTTAAATCTCAGATAAAATTCGTTAAAACAGATTATCCAATCAATTTAATACTGCTAAGTATGTTTTTATTGTGTGTCGACAATCGCTAATCTCAGATTAACTTTAAGTCGGGATTAAACGTTCAGCATACGAGCCGTGGCGTATTTCTTTAGTTTTAACAAAATAGCGCAAATGAAGTCAAATAATACAGAAACAATTATTATATTTCATATGTGGATGACACGGGCTGCTTGTTTACTAACAAAGTGCCGGTATTTAAACTTAATAAGTGTATATTCTAAAAAATAAATTTTGTCCGTTTACCCAAAATCTCGTTAACCCGTTCCCGTGATTGCCTTTTCTTCGGTTACAACCGTGAAACCTTCGTATGAACTATGTGGTACTTCCGTCATACATAATTTTTTTGTGCGAGTAGTGCCCAGTGAGCAAGCAAATTTAAATGGTTAAAGCTGTACAGTAGCAATAAGCAGATTTTTCTCACGGATACAGTGTATTATGTAGGTTATTTTATGTTGCAAAAATTTGCATATTGTTACTGTACTGCTTTAACCAATACGATTTGCTCGCTCACTGGCTCATTCGCTCGCTCACTACTCGCGCACAAAAAATTATGTATGACGAAAGTACGACCTAGGTTATGCGTAGAGTTT
>JASAMX010018770.1:0-15383 GCA_030248175.1 Microlaimidae sp. YZB2_3 | reverse complement strand
ATTTGAACGATATAACTATTGCTAAAATGAAAACGAAAAAATAATGCTAAAATAGGCTATTTATGTATAAGAAGCAGACTTGTGCACGGTCTGGAAATGCTCCCCCCCCACGCTGTATTGGAGAATTCGCCCTCCCTCCGCCAAAAATGAAAAAGTATCCTTAAATTATGACGCCATTTTTAACCTATGATGACGCTATCATCGCGAATTTTTTGCAGTTTTTATCCTATTTCAATGTATTTTAAGCGATTTTAGACCTATTTTTACCTTTTTTTCGCTTTTTTTTGTACTTTTTCCCCTTTTCCCTTTTTCTCTTTTTTTCTTCCTTTTTCTTTTTTTTTCTTTCTCCCCTGCTTGCCCTCCCCCGTTTTAATGCCCCCGTTTCAAAAAAGTTACCCCCCGTGCCACCATAGGTCACCGAAGGGGGGGGGGGGGAGGGTCACCCCCCCCCACGGCCTCTGAGACCTACCCCCCCCCCCCTAAGGCCCATTTTTGACCCCTCCCCCCCCCCCAATCGACCCCTTGAACCCCTGACCCCCCCCCCTAAGGCCCATTTTTTGACCACCCCCCTAAACTATACAAGCCCAAAAAATGCTTAAAAAATGGTCAAATTTCGTCAAAAAATTGTCAATTTTGGTCAAAAAAATGGTACCCGGGGTGTGACCCCCCCCCTGCTTTTTTTTAAAAAAAAACACCCCGGGGTGTGACCCCCCCCCTGGAGGTCAAAAACCTCCACCCCCCGGGGTGTGGACCCCCCCCCCTGAGCCGTCGAAGGTCGGTGACCTATGCGTGCCACCCCCCGTTTTGTAATTGCCCCCCAATAAAGCCCAGGGGGGCAGAGCACAGGTCTGCATAGCGGGCAGTTTGGTGATGTGTATTGTGTGGGATTGATTTTGTGTAGGCAAGAGTAGAGGAAAGGAGATTTCCCCGCCCTGAGTTGGGCGAGGGTTCTCCTGACCCCTAGAGGAAGATTTTGTTCCTCGTTGCTTATTGCTGGTGCTTTTGTTTGAAGTATTGGGTTTATTGGAGTGTTGTTAATGTGGTTTTTGACTGTGTTTGTGTGGATTTGTTGTTTTAGTGCTTTGTATGTTTTGTTATTGTTTGCTTTTTGAGCCTGCTGGGTGCAGGTTGTTGTGTTAGTTTAGTGGATTGTTTGTGTACATGGCTGCCAATTTTGTTTGTTTTGCGTGGAGTTAAAGTGTGTGTTGCTATTGGGAGGACTTTGGCCTCTGTGTGTATGATTTCTGTGTTTGTGTCTGTGGTGTGCCCTGTTGCGACCCTGAGAGCAGGGACGTAGCCAGAGTTTCATTTTGGGGGGGGCGGATTGTAGTACAAAAAAAAATTTCGGGGGGGGCTCCGCCCCCCCCGAAATTTTGGGGGGGGGCGGAGCCCCCCCCTTAATTTTTGAAAACGTTAAAAAAGCAGGGATAAACGTAGATAAAGCTGTATAATACACTGTTTTTGGCCTAATAACCTATTATCTAATGTTTTTAGCGGTAAAAACATGTTTTCTTAGTTAAAAATTACATAAGCACACATTGGCAGAGCCTGGATTTTACAAAAAAGGAATTTAGAGACGTTAGTTTCAGACCCCTTGGCTAAACCCACATTGTAAACCAAAGCACATAAGCAGCATCTCGGCTCCATCTTTTCTAGGGTACCTACCTATATGAAAAAAATCCGAGCCAATGCTATAAGCGGCAGGAAAATTTAGGAGGGGAGAGGTACATAAATCAACCAATATGATTGTTTGTTTTGCTTTCTGTGTAGTACTTATTACTTATAAAAATTATTGTACTAACTTTGAAATAACATTAGCATCAGGCAACATAAATAACGAGATATATATGTATGTATACTATAGAAAGTGACCGCTGAGCGAAGCGAAGCGGAAAAAATTTTTGGTTTTTGGGGGTCCATTGGGGTACTAAAATTATTTTAAAGTTTGGCGCCGAGCGATTAGCGAGGCGCTAGAAAATTTTGAATTTTTAGCCTCTGAAAACCCCCAAATTTTACTATCTGGCGACCATTTCGGGGGGGAGGCGGCCGCCCCCCCCCCCCGCCCAACCACTATCCTTATTTTTCCTCCTGTCCGACCGTTTCGGGGGGGGGCGGCCGCCCCCCCGCCCCCCCCTGGCTACGTCCCTGCCTGAGAGCAGTATTTTGTATTGTTTGCAGTTTGTTAATTTGTGTGTTTGATGTTGTGGGGCCCCAGACTGTGCTGGCATACTCGATTATTGGTCGAGTGATTGCCTTGTATGCATTGGTGGGCAGGGGGGGGGGGTTGTTATACCCCCCCCCCCAAAATCCCGACTCCCTAAAATTTGGGGGTACCCCGGACACCTCTCCTAAAATTTGGGGAGTCCCAGTACTAAAAACGCTAAAAATGGGGTATTTGAGGTATACCCCAAAAAAATTTTTGGGACACCCCCCCCCAAATTTCGGAGGTCGGGAATACCCCCCCAAAATCCGGGAGGCTGCCCCACCTATGCTTGTATGTGTGAAACTGTTTCTTTTGGTTTACCCCACGATGTTGCTGTGAGTGCATTTATGATTTTGAGTGTTTTGCGTGCTTTTTGTGTGTATTGTTGTAATGAGTGTTATGTTGTTTATTATTTTGTAGTGATATTTGTTACAACTATCACTTCAAATTTTGTGGGTTGTACTCTGCATGGTCTGGGGTGAATAGTGTGGATGTTGTTTTGCTTGCATTTAGTGTGAGTTGGTTGTTGTCTGTCCCTGCTTGTATTGCGTGTAAGTATGGTTGTATTTGTTGTTGTGCTATGTGGTGGTTTGGGTGTGCGTGTGATGCATATAAAAAGACAGAGCATAGTATATAAATAAGTGCCTGCTTTTTATGTTCCGTCTAGAAAGTTTACTTTCAAAAAAATGGAACAACATGTGGCTATATAACTTCAAAAAATTTCTTTATTATATTGTGATGTCGTCTGCATATGTTATGATGTGTACGTTTGGTGGTGGTGCTGGAATGTCTGCGGTGTGTAGATGTTGAATAGTGTGGGTGATAGACAGGAGCCTTGTGGGACTCTTGTTTTTATGAGTTTTTGTTTTGATTTGTGATTGTTGTACGTGGTGTATGCTTTGCGGCCTTTGATGTAATTGTTTATGAATTTTGTGATTGTTGTTGGTATTTGTGTTTGTGCGAGTTTGTGTATGAGTTTGTGGTGATTGACAGTGTCGAAAGCTTTGGACATGTCCAGTCATAGGTCACCGAAGGGGGGGGGTGTAGGGGGGGGGGTCACCCCCCCCTACGGCCTCTGAGACCTATCCCCCCCCCTAAGGCCCATGTTTGCCCCCCCCCCCCCCTCGACCCCTGGAACCCCTGACCCCCCCCCTAAGGCCCATTTTTGACCGCCCCCCCACCAGACAATCCCAAAAAAGGCGTAAAAAATGGTCAAATTTCGTCAAAAAATTGTCAATTTTGGTCAAAAAAATGGTAAAAACACCCCAAGCACCCCCGGGTGTTTTTTTTTTCAAATAAACACCCCCGGGTGTGACCCCCCCCCCCTGGAGGTCAAAAACCTCCACACCCCGGGGTGTGGACCCCCCCCCCTGAGCCGTCGAAGGTCGGTGACCTATGTGTCCAGTGCTACGACAACTGTGCGGTGTGGTGGTTATGGTTTGTTGACTGAATCCTGCTGCTTTGTGAGTGTAAAGTGTTTGTAATGCTGTGTATGTGGAGTCAGTGGTGTAGCCAGGGGGAGAGCGAGGGGGGGAGGCGGCCGCCCCCACCCCCGAAATCCGGCGAAGCCGGTTTTTTTTCGTAAGGGGGGACCCTTACGTTTTTTGAATTTTGAGAGAAAAATTATTTTTCTTTATATATAAATTCAGAAACATTTTTGATGCGTTCAAAAGCATAAAAATACCCAAAAAACTGAAATTTTTCCCGCTTCGCGGGAAGTGTACATTAATCATTTTGTTATTTTTTTAAAATTTTGATGGATTGTACCATTCAATACATAGATAAGCATGTGTCTTTGCCTCAGAAATTGAATGGCAATACTATATAGAGTGTTAAAACTCATATATTATAAGATATGTAGGTTTGATAATGGCTGTTTTAAACCCCTTAACAACGGTTTTTACACTTGTGGGGTTCTCCGCCTTTCCACCTCCCCCATGGTGAAGCATGGTAGTTTGTATAGATTTTGTTTTACTTTTCAAATATTAAGTTATAAAAATTTAATACAAATCTTAGTGCATTCTAAAATCAGAAATTAATCAATATAAAAATTTTTCCCGCTACGTGGGAAGGTCAGATTTATATATATACAGTAAAATTAGTATTATCAGTAATATTTTTTGTTATTATAACTTACACCATACTCATTCGCAAAATATAAAGACATCAGAAAATAGATATTTGTGTTATATACAATTTCATTGCCTGATAATTTTGAAGATCAGACATAATTGTGCAGAATTTAGGTAAAAAAAAAACAAAAGTAAAATGTATGTTCACGCAAACACCCCAGGGGACGATTTTTAAGCAGTTTTTTGTGCATACTTTAAAAAAAATTTCGCCTCCGGCGGCTGGGGGGACACCCCACCAAGACCATACATGGGCAAGTTGGTCCGGAGTGGGGGGTGTAAAACCCCAAATTAGGAGGGGGGGGGGTTAATATCCGAGAAACGCAAAATACTCATATCGTTTTTTTGGAGTTCATTTTACCCATATACTTTTTCGTTTTTGAAGGAAAAATAGGTAAAAACGCTAATTTTAGGTCAAAAAGCCCTTTTTATTGCATTTTTGAGCTTTTCATAGATGAACAAGGGGGGTTAGGGCGGGGTCCACCTCCCTAGCCCCGAAATTTTGGGCCCCCCTAGAAAAAAATCCAGGGGGCCCTCCCCTCCCCCCAAATTTTCGAATTTTTTACCCCTGACCCCTCTCTAGATTTTGAAATTGCCCCCCAATAAAACCCCGGGGGGGGCAGTGCACAGGTCTGTCTATATATTATCATTAAATATTAGCCAATGAAATTCAGTAATAATCGCATAAAAATAATTCAATAGTCTTTGAACTACTCCCTACCTAACCCATAGGTGGGCTGGGCAGCCTCTCGGATTTTTTTTGGGGGAGATTTTATACTCGATTATTCGACCCCTGAAATTGGGTGGGGGTGTGGGTGACCCAAAATTTTTTTTCGGGGTATATGCGTTTTAGTACTGGGACTGGGACACCACAAATTTTAGGGGGGGTGTCCGAGGTATTATCCCCAAAATTTAGGGAGGTGTCGGCAGTAATCGGGATTTTTTTTGAAGGGGGGAGGTATACCCTATCGTCCCTATGTCGTAACTCTTTAAGTTCAAAGGCGCTATCCAATTTGACCAGTCACAGGGAAGTCCTAATTTTCAGCATTATAAAAAGCTATTTATTACTAGTTATCGATCGCATACGCGTAGCGACCGCTATCCTACTCATTTAGAGAACTTTTGAAACAACCCTCTCTCTCTCTCTCAGAATTTTAAGGTGATAATTATTTTGCCCACCTTTTTTAAGTAAACACAACAGTATTTATAATGTTGCTGTTTTAACGCTAAACTATTATTACCTAGTTGTATTATGGGCATAGTAGGGCAGCCTCTCGGATTTTGGGGGTGGGGGTATACCCGACGACAACCCATATTGGGGTGGGTCTGGGTGTCCCAAAAAAATTTTTGGGGTATACGGCAAACCCCATTTTTAGCGTTTTTAGTACTGGGACCCCCCAAATTTTACGGGGGTGTCCGGGGGACCTCCAGATTTTAGGGGGGGGGGGTGTCCGCTATAGTCGGGATTTTTGGGTGGGGTATAGCCCCCAACCCCCCTGTCCACCTATGATTATGGAGTAGGAGCAAAATTACGCTAATAATGACCAAAAAATATTTTTGAGCTCCGATTTCTTCTGTTTTTGGTCTAATAATAAAGAAGGGTTCTTGACATTTATATAACAACAAAATATCCATATCACGAATTACGATTATACTATTTGCCATTAAAATCTATTGCAATATTAAGCAAACCGCAATAAAGTTAGAAATTAGAATTTAAAATTTTATGGTTTGTGGTGCTAACCGAAACGATAAGCGAAACGACGTTTAAAAAAAAAAAACTAAAAAAATGGCCAGTCTGAACAGTTCAATTTTTCTCTTACCTGTCAAAACCGTCGTTATTACGGTAAAATGAGCCACAATTCCTATAAAAATATGAGACTGTGGTCATACATGGGCTAGTTGGTCCCGAGTGGGGGGGTTGTTAAACCCCAAATTAGGGGGCGGGTTAAAATTCGAGAAACGCTAAATACCCATATCGTTTTGTTTTCTGGAGTGCTTTTTAGCCATATTGTTTTTCGATTTTAAAGAAAAAAATAGGTAAAAAACGCTAATTTTAAGTCAAAAAGCCCTTTTTATTGCATTTTTAAGCTTCTTACTGTGTAAAACATTCATTTTGACTTCAAAACTTAAGTTTGGAGGCAGTTAGAAGTCATTTTAAAGAATTTTTTTTTCTTCGTTTTTCCAAAATTGGGGGGTTAACCTTTTCTCCCCCCCCCCACTTCTGAGGGGGGGGGGGTTAAATAAACCCTACTTGTCAGAATTTGGGGGGGGGTTAACCCCCCGTGCCCATGTATGACTGTGGCTCATTGTAAATTTAAAACAGGACCCTATTAACTACAGAATGAGCCACAGTCACGTGTATTTTATAATGACAGTGGCTCATTTTGACGAAATGGTTCTAATAGGCACCATAAACTCCACCCTTTGACTTTATATACTACGCTAATGTTCGTATGCACGAAGTAAAGTATTATTAGAAACATTGTAACATTAATAGGAATATATATACAATATACCACAAACAAAGTAAGGTTAAAAATAACTTCCTGCTATTATTTTTTTGTCTTTGTTTTTTTTTTTGTTTTCTGTTTTTTTTTTTTATTTTTTTTTTTTTTTTTTTTTTTTTTTTCTCTGTGTTGTTTTTTGTTTTTTTAATTTGTTTTGATTTTGCCTGCTTTTTTTTTATTTATTATTTTCTTCTTGTTGATTTTTTTTTTTTTTTTGATTTTTTTTTTTTTTTTTTTTTTTTTTTGTGCTTGTTTTTTGGTTTTTTTTTGCTTTTTGATTTATTTTTTTTTTTTTGCTTGGTTTTGAAAATGTATTTTTTGCTTTTTTTTTTTTGATATAAGATTTATTGAACTTTTTTTATTTACTTTATTATTTGAGAAGATTTGCGCTTATATTGATTTTTTTTTAATTTTTGGAGAGCTTCGCTTGTGAATCCGATTTATTTTCCCTTGATCACGGGGCGTGTTAGGTAATGCGTCATCCTAGCCCCGTGTGGCTGGCTGGCCGGATAAGCATGTTGATTTGGACCCGGCCTATTGTGCGGGAAGGGATCCACTCGCCAGGTCGCTGGTGGGATGCGGCGCTGCTGCTGCCTCGCCATCCCGGTAATATCTTGTCTATTTATCTTTTTTCTCTTGGTTTTATCCTGTTGGTGCGTGTACGTATCGTACAACACTCCTCCTCTTCTCTTCAGACCGTCCTGTATACGGAGATAATAGCGGTTGGATACGTGTGTAGTTCGCGTTCCATTAGAGGCAGCTCTCTTTCCCGCTCTCTCTCTCTCTCTCTCTCTCTGAAGAGAAGATGGTCGTTGGTGGGGCGCGGGGCGAGGCTTTTGGAGCGCGCTCCCTTAATCCGCACAACATACCCTAATGAAAACAAGCCGGGAGTAAAATATTCCTTCAATGGAAAGCGGCCTCCCCTTCCCTGTCGCAACAAGCGCTCCGGCTTCTAGACAAAATAACCAGCAGAAAACTAGCGGGTGGAGGAAAAATAACGCGAGGAAATCTTTTTAGTTTAAAGGAAATTGCTATTCTTCAAATAAATATTAATGTCTGAAGCATAAAATATTTGAACATTAGTACAGAAATATGTTTTTTCATTTTCAAAAGGGTATTGCTAGGAAAAAACCGGGAAGGGTGATAGAAAAAGAAGCTGAAATTGCTCTCTGATGAAAAGTAAGAGAAGTGAGAAAGATGGGTGTTCTTGTTCTAGCGGGCTTCGGGCCGCTGCTGTCTTTTCTCTTAGCGGCAACAGTGGGGCAGGACTCCCGCTTATCAAAAGCCTAGAATTGAATTCATCAGCGCATGGACTCTTTGTACGTAAACGGCTCCCACACTCACCCGCTCCGCCCATCTTTCAGATTGAAGAAACGCCCAAGCAAGTGGCTATTAGATATTTACTTCTTTTGTGCACTATACCCAACCGTCCCTTCTGACAAAACAACGCTGCCACCTTCTTGAGTGCACTGGTTAACTTCTGCAAGAAAAAGCCAGCAAAAACTAAAGATTAAAGAAAATGAACCGCACTAAAACACGATCCTTTTTAAAGAAGCAAAGTCGGAGCAATTGGTTTAATACCAGCAACAGGCCTTTTGTGCTAGCTCGCCTGCGTTTTATTTTCTTTGGAGCCTGAAGAGTCCGGCTCGCCCCGCTTTGGGTGCATTGTTTTGGTCGCGACGCGCCTTTCTTGCCGACTTGGAGAGTTTAGATCCCGTTTAGATTCCTGTTTGGCTCATTGAGTGAGCTCGTCCCTCGCTCCGCGGATAATAATATATTTGGTTTGGGAAAAAAAAGGCAGCCACTGATTTGGATGCGCGAAGGAGTCGGGGAGAAGAAGAGACTAACGGCAGAAGTTGCCGGAGAAGAAAGATCAGCCGGGACCGGGAGCCTAGAAGGGAAAGAAGTGTTTCTGGAGCAAAGAGGAAGGGGCAGGGGAACGAGAGACGCCCCTTGCCCACACCCGCTATATATTCCTGGGCGGGGTCTTGTGCCAGCCAGATTTGCCGCCAACCCAGCTGCTTCCTCACTTGCTGCCCGCGATGGGCCGCCTGCTGCTCGTGTTGGCCCAATGGGCCGCTCGGCAACGGGACCACTGATAGCCTGAGTTCAACCAGCTGCCTCGTACAACAGGAAGTCCCCCGCTTAGCCTCGCCGCACCTTCGGCTTAAAATCCATTGAAATAGGCTATAAACTGCAAAAAAAATCGCAATGATGGCGTCATCATAGGTCAAAAATGGCGTTATAATGAGTACTTTTTCATTTTTTGGAGGGGGGGGGCAAATCCTCCAATAAAGCGAGGGTGGGCATTTCCAGACCGTGCACAGGTCTGAACATTGAGTTACAATGATTCTTCTATTTTTTGCAATTTAGAAATACCAGGCCATTTTTCACAGGCAGGAAGTTGTCTTTACGTAAAATAGGAATGCGGTAGCAAATATATAGTTTATTTAAAATTGGACAATAATACTAATAAAGATCGAGAGTAGATCGGATCTAACGTGGCTACCAGTTGCTGGCGTTGGATTTTAAGTCGTAGGCTTGGCGGCGAGGCTAAGCGGGGGACTTCCTGTTGTACGAGGCAGCTGGTTGAACTCAGGCTATCAGTGGTCCCGTTGCCGAGCGGCCCATTGGGCCAACACGAGCAACAGGCGGCCCATCGCGGGCAGCAAGTGAGGAAGCAGCTGGGTTGGCGGCAAATCTGGCTGGCACAAGACCCCGCCCAAGTGAACATAGACGGCGCTGGCAAGTGGGCGTCTTCCTGCTTTCCCCGCCCTTTTTTCCTCTTTGCTCCAGAAACACTTCTTTCCCTTCTAGGCTCCCGGTCCCGGCTGATCTTTCTTCTCCGGCAACTTCTGCCGTTAGTCTCTTCTTCTCCCCGACTCCTTCGCGCATCCAAATCAGTGGCTGCCTTTTTTTTCCCAAACCAAATATATTATTATCCGCGGAGCGAGGGACGAGCTTCGCTCATAGAGCCAAACAGAGAATACAAACGGATATTTTTCCAAGTCGGCAAGAAAGGCGCGTCGCGACAAAAAATGCACCCAAGAGAAGAACCGTCAAACGGACTCTTCGGCTGCAAAGAAAATAAAACGCAGGCGAGCTAGCACGAAAGGCCTGTTGCTGATCTTGACACCGGATTTTGCTCCGACTTTGCTTCTTTAAAAAGGATCGTGTTTCAGTGCGGTTCATTTTCTTTAATCTTTAGCGTTTGCTGGCTTTTTCTCGCAGAAGTTAACCGGTGGACTCAAGAAGGCGGCAGGGTTGTTTTGTCAGAAGGGACGGTTGGGTATAGTGCACAAAAGAAGTAAATATCTATGCCTTGCTTGGGCGTTTCAATCTGAAAGATGCGCGGAGCGAAATATGGGAGCCGTTTCGTACAAAGAGTCCATGCGCTCGTGATCGATTGGTTTTTGATAAGCGGGAGTCCTGCCCCCTGTTGCCGCTAAGAAGAAAGGACCGGCAGCCCGAAAACCGCTAGAACAGACGCCCCTCTTCTTTCCTTTCTCTTCTTTTCATCAGAGAGCAATTCCGCTTTTCTTCTATCCCCCTTCCGGTTTTTTCCTCGTGATCCCTTGAAAATGAAAAACATTTTTCTTGTCTCATGTTCATATTTTATGCTTCAGACATTATATTTATTTGAAGAATAGCATTTCCTTTAAACGAGAAGAGTTCCTCCCGTTCTCCTCCCGCTAGTTTTCTGCTGGTTATTTTGTCTAGAAGCCGGAGCGCTTGTTGCGACAGGGAAGGGGAGGCCGCTTTCCATTGAAGGAATATTTTACTCCCCGGCTTGGTTGGGGTATGTTGTAGATTAGGGAGCGCGCTCCAAAAGCCTGGCCGCCCCACAACGACATCTTCTCGGAGAGAGAGAGAGCGGGAGGGGGCTGCCTCTATGGAACGCGAACTACACACTCTCCGAGTTCCCTGTATTTTTCATTTTGCGACGATCTGAAAGAAAAGAAATGCTGTACGATTGGTGCCGCCCAACAGATAAAACCGAGGGAGGAGGAGAACATAGACAAAGATACTTACCGGGCATGGCCGAGGACACAGCGCCGCATTCCTACTCAGCGACCTGCGAGCTATCGATTTCCCGCACTAAATAGGGCGGGTCCAAATCAACATGCTTATCGGCCAGCCAGCCAAACACCCGGCTAGGTATATTTGGACTTATTATACTAACACGATGACGCCCCGTGATCAAGGGAAAAAAAATCGGATTCACAAGCGAAGCTCCTTGTCTGTGCCGCACGCTTTATCCAGAATTTTTTACAAAGCGTAACAATAATAGGTCACACGTATAGTGAGCGCAAATTTATTTGTTCCGTTCCGTTCTTATTGTTATTATACTTGTATCGTTTTAGAAGTCTTTAACTCGAATCCTAATATGAATAAGCGTTGTTTTTCGGTAATAAAATTCATTCTGTTTTCTCTACGTACTCCGGGATGTAATATACGCTAAGGCGTAGCGCTCATTGATAGCGTTCCAGAAATCCATGCTTCGTGACTCGATTCTCGCCTTTGAGGCCGGGGAGAAAGAGCGGAGGAATACATTTAAACTTATCTAGATTCCTATTCCCATCCAATTTCAATTCCTTCACGGAAGCAACTTAAAACTCAACCATGAAACCACACCACCTCAAGTACAGGCGGAAGAGGGCAGGCAGTGGGTACATAGAAAAAAGCATATTGTTAAATGCCTCATTTATAATCTGAAATAAGGGAAAGTTGGTTAATCTAATCAATCCTATGTTCGAAATTTAAAAAAAAAATCCAAACGAAGTTTTGTCTTCTAAGCTACATAAGTGTCTTTATAAATAAATTAAGAAAAAAAGCGAAGGCATGAAATACTCTAAATTCCAAAATTTGCAATTTTCTTTTATTTTGTTTAAACATAAAAAACTGGTAAAAACACCTAAGTTCAGAGCATAATATTCGATGGAGGAACAACACTTATAAAAATAAAAACCTTATTTTAACAAAAACAAAATAAATATAGTAATATAATTAAAATAATTAAAAAAATATATATCGAGAAAACGTATATATATAATTTATATATATATAAATATATTCATTGGTAAGTCATTATTTTGAAGAGAATGAAAAAGTAGACTAAGTCACAAATTATGCAGGAAGTTTTTTTCCTTCTTTGTTTGTGGTATATTGTATATATATTCCTATTATGTTCATGTTTCTATAATCTTTCTTCATCATCAGACATTTTGCATCATATATAAAGTCAAAGGGTGGAGTTTATGGTGCCTATTAGAACCATTTCGTCAAAATGAGCCACTGTCATTATAAAATACACGTGACTGTGGCTCATTCTGTAGTTAATAGGGTCCTGTTTTAAATTTACAATGAGCCACAGTCAGACATGGGCACGGGGGGTTAAGCCCCCCCCAAATTCTGACAAGTAGGGTTTTTTTACCCCCCCCCCCCCCTCAGAAGTGGGGGGGGGGGGGGGAAAAAAAAAAAGAAAAGGTTAACTCCCCAATTTTGGAAAAACGAGAAAAAAAAATTCTTTAAAATGACTTCTAACTGCCTCCAAACTTAAGTTTTGAAGTCAAAATGAATGTTTTACACAGTAAGAAGCTTAAAAATGCAATAAAAAGGGCTTTTTGACTTAAAATTAGCGTTTTTTACCTATTTTTTTCTTTAAAATCGAAAAACAATATGGCTAAAAAGCACTCCAGAAAACAAAACGATATGGGTATTTAGCGTTTCTCGAATTTTAACCCGCCCCCTAATTTGGGGTTTAACAACCCCCCCACTCGGGACCAACTAGCCCATGTATGACCACAGTCTCATATTTTTATAGGAATTGTGGCTCATTTTACCGTAATAACGACGGTTTTGACAGGTAAGAGAAAAATTGAACTGTTCAGACTGGCCATTTTTTAGTTTTTTTTTTTTAAACGTCGTTTCGCTTATCGTTTCGGTTAGCACCACAAACCATAAAATTTTAAATTCTAATTTCTAACTTTATTGCGGTTTGCTTAATATTGCAATAGATTTTAATGGCAAATAGTATAATCGTAATTCGTGATATGGATATTTTGTTGTTATATAAATGTCAAGAACCTTTCTTAATATTAGACCAAAAACAGAAGAAATCGGAGCTCAAAAATATTTTTGGTCATTATTAGCGTAATTTTGCTCCTACTCCATAATCATAGGTGGACAGGGGGGTTGGGGGCTGTACCCCACCCAAAAATCCCGACTATAGCGGACACCCCCCCCCCCCCCTAAAATCTGGGAGGTTCCCCCGGACACCCCCGTAAAATTTGGGGGGTCCCAGTACTAAAAACGCTAAAAATGGGGTTTGCCGTATACCCCAAAAATTTTTTTGGGACACCCAGACCCACCCCAATATGGGTTGTCGTCGGGTATACCCCCACCCCCAAAATCCGAGAGGCTGCCCTACTATGCCCATAATACAACTAGGTAATAATAGTTTAGCGTTAAAACAGCAACATTATAAATACTGTTGTGTTACTTAAAAAAGGTGAGCAAAGTGATTCCGCCTTTAAAATTCTAGAGAGAGGGTTGTTTCAAAAGTTCTGCTGATGGGTGGGATGACAGTCGCTACACGTTATGCGATCGATAACTAGTAATAAATAGCTTTTTAAATGCTGAAAATTCAGGACTTCCCTATGACTGATCAAAATGGATAGCGCCTTTGAACTTAAAGAGTTACGACATAGGGACAATAAGGTATCCCTCCCCCCTTCAAAAAAAATACCAATTACTGCCGACACCTCCCTAAATTTTGGGGATAATACCTCAAAGACCTCCCCTAAAATTTGTGATGTTACAGGTCCCAGTACTTGGAACCTATTGTTACGGCAAAAAAATTTTGGGTCACCCACACCCCACCCAATTTCAGGGGTCGAATAATCGAGTACTAAATCTTCCCCCAAAAAAAATCCGAGAGGCTGCCCAGCCCACCTATGGGTTAGGTAGGGAGTAGTTCAAAGACTATTGAATTATTTTTATGCGATTATTACTGAATTTCATTGGCTAATATTTAATGATAATATATCAACAAGACCTGTGCACTGCCCCCACAAATTTATTGGGGGGCGATTTCAAAGTGTACGAGCGGGGTCAGGGGTAAAAAATTCGAAAACTCTGAGGGGAAGGGAGGGCCCCCTGGATTTTTTTCTCAGGGGCCCAAAAAACTAGGGGCTAGGGAGATTGATTTCCCGCCCTAACCCCCCTTGTTCATCTATTTCCCCCAGCCGCCGGAGGCGAAATTTTTTTTAAATAAGCACTAAAAACTGCTTAAAAATCGTCCCCTGGTGTTTGCGTGAACATACATTTTACTTTTGTTTTTTTACATAATTTCTGCACAACTATGTCTGATCTTCAAAATTATTAGGCGATGAAATTGTATAAAACACAAATATTTAGTTTCTGATGTCTTTAAATTTTGCGAATGAGTGTGGTGTAAGTTATAATAACAAAAATATTACGTTGATAATATTAATTTAATGTTTATAAATCTGACCTTCCCGCGTAGCGGGAAAAATTTTTATATTGATTAATTTCTGATTTTAGAATGCACTAAGATTTGTATTAAATTTTTATAACTCAATATTTGAAAAGTAAAAAAAATCTATACAAACTGCCACGCTTCACCATGGGGGGAGGTGGAAAGGCGGACAACCCCACAAGTGTAAAAACCGTTGTTAAGGGGTTTAAAACAGCCATTATCAAACCTACATATCTTATAATATATGAGTTTTATTATTTATATAGTATTTCCATTCAATACCTGAGGCAAAGGCACATGCCTTAGATATGTATTGAATGGTGCAATCCATCGAAATTAAAAAAAAAACTAACAAAATTATTAATGTAAACTTCCTACGAAGCGGGAAAAATTTCGGTTTTTGGGTATTTTCATGCTTTTGGAACGCATCAGAAATGTTTCTGAATTTTTATATAAAGAAAAAAATTTTTCTCCCAAAATTCAAAAAACGTACGTAAGGGTCCCCCCCCCCTTACGAAAACATCCAGCTTCGCTGAATTTCGGGGGGGGGGGGGCGCGCCCCCCGGCGGCCCCCTACCTGGCGGCGCCACGTGGGCCATCTCGCACCCCACTCCCTTAAAGTCCCTCTCCCCATAAGAAATCACCATAGGGCACCGACCTTCGACGGCTCAGGGGGGGGGGGGTCCACACCCCGGGGTGTGGAGGTTTTTGACCTCCAGGGGGGGGGGGGGTCACACCCCGGGGTGTTTTTTTGAAAAAAAAACACCGGGGGGGGTCACTTGGCGGGTTTTTACCATTTTTTTGACCAAAATTGACAATTTTTTGACGAAATTTGACCATTTTTTAAGCATTTTTTGGGATTGTCTAGTTAGGGGGGGGGTGGTCAAAAATGGGCCTTAGGGGGGGGGGGGTCAGGGGTTCAAGGGGTCAAAGGGGGTGGGGTCAAAAATGGAACTTAGAGGGGGATAGGTCTCAGAGGCCGTAGAGGGGGGGGGGGGTGACCCCCCCTACACCCCCCCCCCCCTTCGGTGACCTTATGA
>JASAMX010018769.1:0-23652 GCA_030248175.1 Microlaimidae sp. YZB2_3 | reverse complement strand
AAAAATTTAAAGATTGCCAACATCGTTACATTCAAAGTGTCTTCAACAAAAAATTATACTTTTGAAACATTAACAGACAGGGAGCACCAATTATTTTAGCCGAGAACGCCACTGCCAACATCGTTACATTGAAAGTGTCTTCAACAAAAAATTATACTTTTGAAACATTAACAGACAGGGAGCACCAATTATTTTAGCCGAGAACGCCACTAAAGGCTGGTTCGTACTGATGACAAAACGTCCTTTGGACAAAGTCCAAAGAACAAAAATCCTAGTCCGAAGGACAAAAACAGCGTCAAAACGTCCTTTGGACTTTTCCCCCTTGGACAACGTGTTCATACTTTTTGTCCTTTTAAATTTCGTCCAAAGGACAGAATTTCAAAATAGCACTCTCGGTTCGTCCCAAAAGAAAAAGTCCAAAGGACGTTTTAGCTTGTCCAAATATTTTTTGGCTTGTTTTAACTTTTCTAAAATCGTCCTTTGGACTTTGTCCAAATGACGTTTTGTCATAAAGTATTATACCAGCTTTACTCTGTTCCTAGTGTAAAAATACGAAAGATCAGGTGTCCCTACTAAAAAAAGTTTGAAGCCCCCGTTAACCCCCACTTTTCCATAATCGGGGGGCCTAACTCCCACTTCTTAGTGAAAAGGGGGGAGGTTAACACCCCTCTTGAGCAATTTGGGAGGTAGGTAGTTCTCTTGAATTTGGTTTTTGGTGAGGGCCGAGGTTATATCTCTAAAAATTAAGGTAGCTGGGAGGCGGCCGAAATATTTAAAGGTTGATTCCCTTCACCCAATATACATGAGCATAGACCGGCAAGCTAGGACCCAGGTAAATGGCTCTTAAAATAAAGAGGGGAGGAGGTCAATCTGTCTGTTTGAACAGAGGGGGTATCCCTTCTCTAGACCCAAAATTTTTGGACCCCCCCTAGAAAATCAGGGCCCCCCCGGCAAAAGCTCAAGAGCGGTCTGGCCTTACCTACCCCTAGCGAGGCTGACTCCCCCTCCCCCCTCCTGACCGATTGGAAGCATATTTTTTGTTACTGTTTCTCAAAATACCGGTTTTCTAGTTAAAATAGTGTTTAAATACAGCTTTCTAGGCTTAAATAGGCTGTTTTAATACATAAAATTTTCTCAATATTAGACTTAAAAAACATCTTAACTATTGAGTTTGCAAAAATTTTTTTGAAAAATTGGACCCCCAAACTTTTTTTGAAATCTCGGGCACCCGGGGTCGACCCCAACCCAGGGGTCCGCACCCCTCTGCACCTCCCTAAAAAATTTTGGCCTTTCACCCGGGGGGCGGACCTCCTTCCTCAAGGAGCCGACCAACCTGGATGATACTAATAGATAAAAAACCTAATTTTCCCCGCTTCGCGGGTAGTTTAATGATATTTTATCTTAGTTTTTATTTCAAACCACTTTTGCCGCTTAAATTAAGGCATACATGCTCTAAATAAAACTACTATAACAGCTATTAAGTATTAAAATCCCAATTTAACGTTTTAAATACAGACGTCTTCCTAAAATGTATAGGATAAAAAAAACCTTAAATTTTGGGTCAATTATCATCTGGAAATTATTTCGCAATTAATTATCATCTGGAAATAAAATTTTTGAGCAACATATTTTTAGCGCCTTAAATTAAAAAAATTCCCGGGGGGCATTCCTTCCCCCGGGGACCCTGACAGTAGGCTCTCCCCTTTGACCCCGCTGGGGGGTTCTCGCTCCCCAGATCCCCCATTTCTGGGGGCCGCCGCCCTCCCGACCCCCTCAGGGTCCACACATATCCTAGGGTCTCAGGAATTCCCCGAGACCGCCCCCCCTCGAATCTGGCACGTCACCCCGCCCCAGATTCCTTTTTTTTGTGCATTTACCCAGTTTTTCGATTTCGAAGTAAAAATAGGTAAAAAAATGTTTTAAAATTAAAAGCCCCTTTTTATTGCATTTTTGAGCTTTTTACTGTTTAAAAAATTCCCATTTTGACCTCAAAACTTAGGTTGGAGCAGTTACGGGTTGAAAAGACATTTTTTCTTCATTTTTTTCAAAATTGAACCTTTTTTATTCCCCTTCCTAGTTGGGGTTAACCCCCCCTTCTCAGAATTTGGGGGTTACCCCCAGCCCCGGTGCGATGTATGGGCTCCGCCCCCCCAGGTTTTAGGGGGGTTGAGAGGGCAGACCTAGTTTGAAATCCAGACGGGGGTCAGAGGTGTCAGAGAGGGGTCAGAGGTGTCAGCACTCAGATTGTGTTTCTATTTGAATGGCGAGTACTAATTTTCCCAAACCCCACTTTTTTCCCGCCGAGGTACCTGTACCTGTAAAAATATATTTGAAAAATATAGAGTAACTGACTTAAATTCGGCCAGCCTTAATTTTGGCCATCGGCTGTAATTTCTGCCAGGCTCATAGCTTACTTAATGATCAGATAACAGAATTAATCTTTTACTAAGCATAGTCTCATGCATAGTTTAATTCTACTGATTCATCATTTGCGTATGACTAGACAGACCTGTCTGTGCACTGCCCCCTCCCCTCCGGGGTTTTATTGGAGGGGGAGGGACTCTAAAACGGTCCTGAGGGCACCAGAGCACGTTATTTGAAACGAGAGGGGGGCAATAAAGACGGGGGGAGGCAAGCAGGGGAAAGAAAAAAAAGAGGAAAAAAGGAGAAAAAAAGAGAAAAAGAAAGAAGAAAAGGGACAAAAAAGCGAAAATAAGGTAGAAATAAAACTGAGATGGCTAAAAAATCTATACATTGAAATCCATTCTAAAAACAGCAAAAAATTTGCGATGATGGCGTTAGTCAGTAGTTAAAAAATGGCGTCATAATTTTCAGGCTACTTTTTTTATTTTTTGGCGGAGGGGGCAATCAAAAACAGGAGGGCAAATCGTTCCAGATAATGAACGGGGAGGTGGGCGTGGGCATTGCCAGACCGTGCACAGGTCTGGTTTGGATGTATGTATCGTTATATTACTTATCTACTCCCCTATCCATACGCAGTTTGTTGCATAACTTTTCTTTATGGCAAAATTATAGACCGGCCGTCGGTCGAAAGTAAGGCTGGTTGAATTTCAGTCAGTTACCTTACCAAATAAAATCACAGGTTTATGCACCAGTTGAGACAATTTCTTGTGCCCACTGACCGGAAGGGGGATGCTGATTATCAGCTTGTGCGTCCCAACTGAGCGTATAATTTATTATAATTTATTATATCAAAATATTTAAAAAAATTATATGATAATAAAATTTTATTATATAGGTACCCTACTTAATTTTTTTGGGCAAAAAGTCAAAGAAGCTGATAAATAATTTTCTTATTTCTTAAAATAAACGTATTAATAAGTCAATTAAGTAAGTCTTTCGCAATTTCAACTAATTGTTAAGTGACAGACAAAAATGAACTATGTACTTGAACTTGACTTGACAGATATCGTCGTTACTATGACACAATGAGTCAGATGCGTGGAAAAATCCTTGTAACTGTGACTCTTTTTTTATCTTAAACCACAAATAATCTAAACAAAATGAGTCAGAGTCACGTCGATTTTATAATAATTGTGACTCTTTGTGTTAAAGTTAGGACGATCGTCCCTACTCTGACACAAAGAGTCACAATCGGTATAAAATCAACGTGACTCTGGCTCATTTTGTTTAGATTATTTGTGCGTTAAGATATAAAAACGAGTCACAGTTACGAGTATTTTACTACGCTTCTGACTCATTGTGTCGGAGTAACAACAATATAGTAATAGATGAGCACGTTCGGGGATATTGGAGAAACCCAGTACGTGGCTGAATTATTTGCTCGTGGGAAGAACAAATGGGGGCCATCAAGTAACCAATCAAATCAAAACAATTTCCGCCACGTATATTAACTAATTAGAACTCGTATTCAATTTCTTTGTCTAGATTATCGTATTTACCTATAAAAAAGTATACTGGTTTTTAACTAAAAAAAATCGTGTTTGAGACAGTGATGTTTGTGTTTCCTACAGCAGACCTGTGCACAGTCTGGAAATGCCACCCCCCCGCTTTATTAAAGGATCCTCCCCCCGTTTTATTGCCCCCCCTCCCCGCCAAAAAATGAAAATGAACCCTAAAATTATGGTGCCATTTTTGACCTATAATGACGCCATCATCTTAAATTTTTTGCAGTTTTTAACCTATTTCAATGCATTTTAAGCCATTTTAGACCTATTTTTACCTTATTTTCGCTTTTTTTGTCCCTTTTTCCCTTCTTTTTTTCTCTTTTTTCTTCTTTTTTTCTCTTTTTTTTCTTTCCCCCTGCTTGCCCTCCCCTTCCGCCCGTTTCAAAAAAGTTGCCCACCGGCCCCATGCACCCCGTTTTGGAATTACCCCCCCCCAGTGCACAGGTCTGCTGCTGTAAACCAACATTTAAATGAATTTATTTTAAAAATAAAAAAAATCAAAAATATTTTCCTTCTTAATAAAAAAAAATATGGGTTGTAAAGTGTAGACCTGTGCACGATCTGGAAATGTCCCCACGGAACATTAGTGAAAAATTATAATATTATAATTCATTTTAGACCTATTTTTACTTAAATTTAGCTTTTTTGTTCCTTTTTTTCTCTTTTTTGTCCCTTGTTTACCCCCATCCCCCGTTTCATTGTCCACCGTTGTCTACCCAATAACCCCGGAGGACACTGCACAGGTCTGCAGACCTGTGCACGGTCTGGAAATGTCCCCCGCTTTATTGGAGGATTTGCCCCCCTCCGCCAAAAAATGAAAAAGTACCCTAAAATTATGACGCCATTTTTTGACCTATGATGACGCCATCATCGGGAATTTTTTGCAGTTTTTAGCCTATTTCAATGTATTTTAAGCCATTTTAGACCTATTTTTATTTTATTTTCGCTTTTTTTGTCCCTTTTTTTCCCTTTCCCTTATTTTTTCTCTTTTTTCTTCTTTTTTTCTCTTTTTTTTCTTCCCTTCTTGCCCCCCGTTTTATTGCCTCCCCCCGTTTCAAAAAAGTTGCGCCCCTCCCCGTGCCCATTTTGGCCCTTCCCCCGTTTTTAAACCCGGGGGGGGGGAGTGCACATGTCTGATGGATGAGTATGACCAGTATATATTAAACACACCTCAGTGTTAATACTCAAAACTTGACACAGCAAATTCAACAAGCAGTGAGCATAAATTAACATTAGTTAAGCTTCAATCTATACAATTAAACGCCATTTTTATTTCGCCACAAAACTAACGAGTGGCAAGTTGGGTACGACCTTGGTTTCCCAGTTTCTCCATGCACATAAATGTCTTTCGAATTTGGCTTTCCTATCGTCTTTTCTTCGGGCTCCAAAAAGTTCTTTAACTCCTCGTTCCTCGGCATCTAACGAAGAATGATCAATCTTTCCTTGCTTTAATGTTCCAAATAAACTATTTATTGGAAAAATCCCACACTGAAGCGAAACTTCCACTTTTTGCTGATAATTTTACATTTATTGTAAATAAACACCAATAAGCAGCATTGACCTATTATCATAACAAACAAAATTGGAAAAATTTACAACGCATTCAGGGGTGGGTAACACGGTCACCGAAGCTAAAGGGTGTCTTACCTAGGTTTATGACAATTCAAAATCTAGGGGAGGGAGAGTCCTAGCTCCTCTCGAGGGGGGGGGGGGACTTCCCCCCGCAAGATCTAGGGGGTTGCGACCCGGGTTCAAAATGATCGAAACGCTGAAGTGGAGTCAGGTAGAGGTGGGGTCCCAAATGTGTCCAAAGCTAAATACCTTTTGCGAAAACCATTAAAGGGTGCTGCGGGAGACTCTAATCAAGGCGTTTTTTCTCGCTTGGTTGGTATCCAATCGACTCGGCGCTCAAAATTTCACTGAGTAAAAAAACTGTATTGCAAAAAAAAATTAATTTTCAGCCGTTGTCGAGATTATGAGAACGATATAGCTTGGTTATTCAGGTAGTTTTGTTTGTTTTTTAGCAAAACACCAGCCACGTGAGCGTGGCCCTTGCTTGGTTTTCGCTTCGCTTACGGCTTTACAAACGGCATTCTTTTCTTGTAAAAATTGAAATGTATTTACAAAAATTTTATATGGAAATTTTGCTAGGAAAATATTCTGAATTTTTAATTATACTAATTACTGTGTCTTTTTCATTATTATATTGCAGTTATGTTTTATTTTAAATAAACAATTTGATGTATTTTGAGTTCAGTTCAATCTTGGCACGTGTGCCGTGGTTTGTTTTTTTTATCGCTCATCGGGCGTGCATATCGTTGTTACTACGGCAAAATGAGCCAGTGTGATTATAAAATACACTTGACTGTGACTCATTTTGTAGTTAATAGGGTCCTGTTTTAAATATAAAGTGAGTCACAGCAACAAATATTTTATACGAACTGTGGCTCGTTTTGCCGTAGTAACGACGAATTATTTACTGTTGTTTGGCTGGCTGAGCGGAAAACAAGTCGATGGAATAATCAGGCGATATTCTTGCTAATATCTCGACAAAATTTTTTTTGTAATACAATTTTTTACTCAGTGAAAGCTGACGCATCGATTGATACCAAAAACCTAGCGAAAAAATATACCATGATTTAATATACCGCAACTTTAAAAGTTTAATAATTTATTTTTAATAAAATAATACTACATTTTATGGAATAAAATTATCTTGCAAATTATTTTTCAAACATCATACCAATTAAAAATTAAAAAAAGTAAAAATCACAAAATCATCACTTCACAAGTATGAGGCTAAAACCACTTTTTACTTTGATTTCATTGTAAAGTCAAACTGCCGTTTTCTCAATAATTTATTCAGAAGACCAATATAACAAGCATAAATAAATATCACAAAAATGAAGCATAAGATTATTTTAAAACTTTGCTCTATTTCTCAATGTAAAAAATACATGAATCTTATGAAACATGAATATATAAAATTAAGTTTCTTGTTCTGTAAAAAATTAAGCTCACTTGAGCCATATTAATAGCTAAACAATTGAATATTTCCTTTTCTTTTTCTGGTAAAATTTGCATAATGATCATGAACATCCAGAGGCAGATATTGACAATTCTAACCGTATTAGTTAGGTAAGTCACCGATGAAAATTTAAGTATTTTATTCAAAAAAAGTGATCGGTCTCCAGAATGTTTGAAAATTGCGGGGGGTGTTCCCCCAAAACCCCATTTTTTCCCGTTTTTAGTACTACACCCGAAACTTTGATGGCTGCGTAAAACATAAATATTAAGAGAGGGAGGGGGATTGAAATTTTTTAGGTATCATAAAAATAACAGTTATCCTTCGCTGATGACCCTGAATCCAATTTGCAACTTATTTAGAAACTGCGGCATTAAATATTTTTTCGGATAAGCTTGCGAGAAACAACGCTCAAAACTGAGGAAAGTACCACCGAAAAAACAAAAGTCTCTAGAAATTTCTCAATACTTAGCACGATATAAATATTTCTCAGACTGATATAGAGACTGAGACACTGTATATAGCTACTCTTCTTATACGCAACTGAAATAATAACAGAATTTAGACTTTATAAAAAATACATAAATTAAGCAAACGAAATACTAATTAAATTTTTTCCTAATGTCAACACAAAAAGTACTCTTCCGGAGTTTCAGTCATTTTCTCTAATAAAACACAAAACACCTAACTGCAGTTTTTAAAAATTTAATTGTAATTAATTACATTATTTTTTTTCGTTTCTAACTTACAGTAACAAATTTTCAGGTGGTTAGGGGCTTTTAGTTCAAAACACAAGACAAAAAAAAAAGTTGGAGTGTTTTTGCGATGTGTTTGTTTATTTTTTTTCATTATAGGTGATTGTTTGTGTGGTTTTTTTGTTTTCTAGTCATGGTAAGAGAACTTAAATCGCTTTTACATAACGTCTTTATTGAGTGTCGTTTTCTATCTCTTTAGGGGTGAGTTGTCTTTTTATTTTATTTAATTTAGTATAAATATTTTTTTTTCTCCTATTTTTTTTAATGTTTTGTTTATTAAAAACGACAGCACATATACAACTCAGAAGTAGGTAAAAATTTGATTCGGATTTAAAATTTTAAAATAGTGAGACTTTAAACAAATAGTGATGTAATATTAGTATACACTATTAACTTAAATAAGGAATGAATTAAGAAGCTTATTTGGTTTGGCTAACTCTCACGAAGCTGACCCACCTGTATTTAAAAGGTCGAAGTTTAGAAGTTGAAACGATTGCACTCAATATAAAGAATACGATAAAAAAATATTTTTCAATTAACTGTTAAATATAATTTGTTATTATTCTTATAATGGTAGACTGATACCTTAATAGATAGGCAAACCATGTTATCATACCTGTAAAATGGTTGGTTAATGATGTTTCTCTATACCCAAATATCTTGGTATTGAGCTATTTCATTGAAAACAAAGAGAACTCCGGAGCTATTCTAACAGCAAAGCAAAAACAACAAGGGAAAGTAAATGAGTTAACCGAACTGCCACGAGGTAGCGTATTTTAAAATAATATAGCGTGTCCAAACGGCCTTAAAATTTTGATAATACTTTGAAACTGCAAATTTACTTTAATTTCGGTCCACAATTAAAACAAATTCTCATTTTGGAGAACAGCCAACCAGACCATTTATAATTATTTGAAATGGTTTAAACATTAATGAAATTTTCCACAATCTTCTTACAAATGAAAATTGAGCGCTGTTTATTCAATTTTTATTTAAAATTGTATTATTTTTTAATCTTGTTTATTTTTAAAGAAATACTCGCAATTCATTCTTGTTTATTTCATTATTGTTATAATTGTTGCAAAATGACAAAATAAAAAAAAATAAAATTAACATTATTAAAAAAGCAAATTGCAAATCGACTTATCATTGTAAGAAAAAGCAAGAAATAAAACGGTCATTTTTCAAATTAATAATATTAATACAGATATTATCTGTTTACGAATTTTATGCAAAAAACTCATGGCTTGTTAGATTTGTTACTTCCAGATAGTCTTTGGGTTTATTTAAACATTTTCTTTTTAAAAACTTACTCTACTTTTAATTTAAACTCTACTAAAACTAAATCCATCATAATTATATTACTTTTTAGTTGTGCTTGTTCGCTAAACAACAAAACAGCAGACAAAATCGCTAAATTATTATTTGATATTGTAATACATTTTTTTAAAATTTAGTTGGCTTTTGTATTTTCGTTTTTTTTTTGTCTTGTGTTTTGAACTAAAACCATTATAACCACCTGAAATTTGCTTTAGCTTGTAAGTTAGAAACAAAAAAAATAATGTAATTAATTACATTGAAATTTTTAAAAACTTTGCCAGTTAACAATTAATGTGTTGTGTTTTATTAGAGATGACTGAACTCCGGGAATCCTCTCTTTTAATTTGTGTTGACGTAGGAAAAAAACTTAAACTTAATTGATTTAGTTGTTGGTTGCTTTGATTTATGTATTTTATAAAGTCTAAATTCTGTTATTTTCAGTTGCGTCTGAGAAATAATTATATCAGTGTCTCAGTCTCTATATCAGTCTGAGAAATATTTATATCAGTATATCAGTGTCTAAACCTGAGCTTTATTTGTTTTGGGTGGTATGTTTTATTTCCTGCATTTTAATCGGTTTGGTGCTTCTTGCGCTTTTACGTCACAAGCTTATCCGAATATTTAATGCGGCAGTTTCTAAATAAGTTGGATTGGAGTCAGGGTCATAGGTGTGAAGAAGGATAACTGTTATTTATGATACCTCAAAGATTTCAAAATACCCTCCCTCTCTTAATATTTATGTTTACCAGAAACACAGCCATCAAAAACAATTTCGGGTGTCAGTACTAAAAACGGGAAAAATGGGGTTTTGGGGGACACCCCCTCAAATTTCGATAGCCTTTGGGGACCGAACACTTTTTTTAAATAAAATACTTAATTTTTTTTAATCCGGTAGACTACCTACTAATACGGTCAGAAATGTCAATTTTGGCCTCTGGATGTTCATGTGCATTCTGCAAAGTTTACCAGAAAAGAATAGGATATACAATCTTGTATTAATATGCTCAAGTGAGCTTAATTTTTTACAGAACAAACTTAATTTACTGTGTATAAAAAATGTTGCCCGTAATTTCATGTATTTTTACGATTAATTTGAGAAATCAAGCAAAGTTTTTAAAATAATCTTATGCTTCATTTTGTGATATTTATTTTATGCTTGTTATATTGGGTCTTCTGAATAAATTATTAAAAAAACAGCAGCTTAGTTTTTACAATGAAATCAAAGTAAAAAGTGGTTTTAGCCTCATACTTGTGAACTGTATGATTGTGTGATTTTTACTTTTTTTTTTAATTTTTAATTGGTATGATGTTTGAAAAGTACTTTGCAAGGTAATTTTATTCAATAAAATGTAATATTATTTTATTAAAAAAAATTATTAAACTTTTAAAGGTGCGGTGTACTAAATCATGGTGTATTTTTTCGCATGGGTTTTTGTATCAATCGATGCCTCAGCTTTCACTGAGTAAAACATTGTGACACAGTAATTAGTATAATTAAAAATTCAGAATATTTTCCTAGCAAAATTTTCATATAAAATATTTTAAATACATTTCAATTTTTACAAGAAAGAATGCGTTTGTAGAGTCCAACGTAAGCGAAACGAAACAGCAGCCACGTCACGTGGCTGGTGTTTTGTAAAAAACAAATAAACTACCTGAATAACCAAGCGATATTCTGGCTAATATCTCGACAACCGCTGAAAATTAATTTTTTTTGCAATACAGTTTTTTACTCAGTGAAACTTGACGCATCGATTGATACCAACCAAGCGAGAAAAAACGCCTTGATTTAGTATACCGCACCTTTAATGGTTTTAAAAGTATTTAGCTTTGGACATTGGACCCCACCTTACCTGACTCCACTTCTAGGTTTCAACATTTTCTACCCCGGGTCGCAACCCCTAGAATGCCGGGGGAAGTTCTACCCCCCCAAGGAGCTAGGACTCTCCCTCCCTAGATTTTGAATTGTCATTTACCCGAGGTAAAGACCCCTTTAGCTTCGGTGACCGTGTTCATCTATGGTTGTAAATTTTAATTTTGTTGTTATGATAATAGGTCAATGCTGCGTATTGGTTTTTCTACAATAAATGTAAAATTATCAGCAAAGTGTAAGTTTCTGTTTCAGTGTGGGATTTTCCAATAATAGTTTATTTGGAACATTAAAGCAAGAAAATAATGTTTATTCTTCGTTAGATCAAGGGATGCAGAATAAAGAACTTTTTTAAAACTACAAGAGAAAAAACGGATGCAGGAAGAATTTGAAGACATTTATGTGCATGTAGAAACTGGGAAACCAAGGTCGTACCAACTTGCCACTCGTTAATTTTGTGGCGTAAAGAAAATTGGCGTTTTAATTGTATGATTGAAGCTTAACTAATGTTAATTTATGCTCACTTTGTTGATTTGCTGTGTCAAGTTTCAAGTATTAACACTGAGGTGTGTTTAATATACTGGTCATATTCCCATCATCAGACATGTGCACTGCCCCCCCCCCCCCCCTCCAACGGGGGGGGGGTTAAAACGGGGGGGGGGGGGCAATTTTTGAAATGGGGGGGGGCAATAAAACGGGAAGGGGGCAAGCAGGGGGGAAAGAAAAAAAAGAGAAAACAAGGAGAAAAAAAGAAGGGAAAAGGGACAAAAAAAAGCGGAAATAAGGTAAAAATAGGTCTAAAATGGCTTAAAATACATTGAAATAGGCTAAAAACTGCCGCGATGATGGCGTCATCATAGGTCAAAAATGGCATCATATTTTTAGGGTACTTTTTCATTTTTTGGCGGGGGGGGCATTTTCAGACCGTGCACAGGTCTGCATCATCATCCTTCAGCATGCTCCGTAACGCCGGCCAATTATAGCAGAAAAAGTTTACAATTTGTTCCCATAACTTTATAGTTTAATGCTTACTTAACATTAAAATATGTACAAGCTGCAGCTGCTCTAGTTGCATTTTGGCATTTAAAAATTCTTATTGTTTAATTTTGTACATCTTAATTTTTGTGATTGCTCTTGTCTTTAATTATTCGTAAAATTAACAGAAACATGGCAGAGCTCCAAAGCTTGCCGGCGGTACTATGGACTTGATTTATGTTTGTATTAAACTCCGAAAAGTTTTTGTTTTGCTCCGCTCCGGAGCTCCAGGAAACATCGCTACATGGAGCTGTAGCAGACCTGTCCAGTGCCCGCCCCCGGGGTTTTATTTGGGGACACGGGGGGCAACTTTTTTGAAACGGAGGGGGGGGCAAGAACGGGGGGGGAGGGGAAAGAGAAAAGAAAAAAAAACGGAAAAAAAGGAAAAAGAAGGGAGGGAAAAGAGTGTCAAAAAAAGCGAAAAAAAGGTAAAAATAGGGCTAAAATGGCTTAAAATACATTGAAATAGACTAAAAACTGCAAAAAATTTGCGATGATGGCGTCATTATAGGTGAAAAATGGTGCCATAATTTTAGAGTACTTTTTCATTTTTTTTTGGGGGGGAAATCCTCCAATAAAGCGGGGGGATTTCCAGACTGTGCACAGGTCTGCTATAGGGAACACAAACATCACTGTCTCAAACACGATTTTTTTAGTAAAAACCAGTATACTTTTTTATAGGTAAATACGATAATCTAGACAATGAAATTGAATACGAGTTCTAATTAGTTAATATACGTGGCGGAAATTGTTTTGATTTGATTGGTTACTTGATGGCCCCCATTTGTTCTTCTCACGAGCGAATAATTCAGCCACGTACTGGTTTTCTCTAATATCCCTGAACCTGCTCATCTATTACTATATCGTCGTTATTCTGACATAATAAGTCAGTCTGACTAATTATGATAATTTTTTTTTAAATTTTTTTATTTATTTTTTATTTTATTTTTTTAAATTTTTTTATTTTATATAGAAAATTTTTTAATTTTAAGCTTTTAAAAGGCACCAGGAAACCTAAATTTAAGTACTGAATTATTATTTATTTTCTGTTGTTTTTTTTAAATGGACATCAACGAAATATAAAATAGTTCCAGTATTTTATTTTACCATTTTTATAAAAACGAACAAACGTTTTCATTGAGGTTCCTGCCAACGAAATTGGATATGTCCATTAAGTGCTTTTGTGGCTCTGTCATTTTAACAGGAAGTAATTGAAAAAGATGGTTTTAAAGTGGTGGAGACATTTATTAATAAAAAATCCTAAGAAAACCGCTTTTTTATACCAAAAAAGTGGTTGAATCGTGAATTCCTGCTCTTTGATACTGCCGCTTTAATGCAAATATTCTCACGAAGAAAACAAAAAATAAATATTTTAGACGCAAGCACTAATGTTTTGAATTATAAATAATTTCTTTTTTATAAATAAAAGCTTTTAATCACTTTTAATAATGCATTTTAGATAGCTTTAATACAGTACAGAGAGATTTGGAAAAAAAAATTTTTTTCTAATTTTTAAAAAAAACCAAAGGGGGGACCCTTACAAAATTTTTTGCCTTCCCAGAATTTGAGGGGGGATTAATCCCCCCAATCCCCCCCTAGCTACGGCCCTGACAGAAGCGTCGTAAAATACTCGTAACTGTGACTCTTTTTTATATCTTAACGCATAAATGATTCAGCAACAAAATGTAGTCATCACAACCTATGCACGACTAGAAATGCCCCCCGTTTTTATTTTGAACCCCCCCCGTTTTATTGCCCCCCCCCGCCAAAAAATAAAAAAGTACCCGAGAATTATGGTCGCCATTTTTGACCTATGAATGACGCCCATCATCGCGAATTTTTGTGTCAGTTTTTTTCAGCCTATTTCAATGTTATTTTAAGCCATTAGACCTATTAGACCTATTTTATATTTCTATTTTCTTTTTTTTTGTCCTTTTTTCCCTTTAAATCCCTTCTTTTTTCTTATTTTTTTCTCCTTTTTTTTTTTTTTCATTCCTTGTTTGCCCGCCCGTTTTATTGCGCCCCCCCCCTTTCAAAAAAGGTGCCCCCCGTGCCCCCCCCCTTCCGGAATTGCCCCCCCCTGTTTTAACCCCGGGGGGGCAGTGCACAGGTCTGGAGTCACGTTGATTTTATACTGATTGTGACTCATTGTGTCATAGTAACGACAATATCTGTCAAGTCAAGTTCAAGTACATAGTTCATTTTTGTGTGTCACTTAACAATTAGTTGAAATTACGAAAGACTTACTTAATTGACTTATTAATACGTTTATTTTACTGACATAAGAAAATTATTTATCAGCTTCTTTCACTTTTTGCCCAAAAAAATTAAGTAGGGTACCTTGTTCAAAAAAAATCAACCCCCCGTGCGTGCCCATGTATGGGTATACATGGGCACGGGGGAGGGGGGGGTTGGGAGGGGGGATTAACCCCCCTAAATTTTGAGAAGGGGTGTTTAACCCCCTCCCCACTCAGAAGTGGGGGGGGAAGTTACCCCCCCCCCTCCAATTTTGGAAAAATGAAGAAAAAAATGTCTTTAAAATGACTTCTAACTGCCCCCAAACTTAAGTTTTGAGGTCAAAATGAAGGTTTTAAAGCAATAAAAAGTTCAAAAATGCTATAAAAAGGGCTTTTTGACATAAAATTAGCGTTTTTAACCTATTTTTCCTTCAAAATCGAAAAACGATATGGGTAAAATGCACTCCAGAAAAAAAAACGATATGGGTATTTTGCGTTTCTCGGATTTTAACCCAAACCCCCCCCCCCTAATTTGGGGTTTAACCCCCCCACTCCGGACCAACTTGCCCATGTATGCTTGTCTTGTATCTATATAATAAAATTTTATTATCATTATAATATTTTGAAATATTTTGAGATATAATAAATTAATGATTATGCGCTGAGTTGGTACGACAAGCGGTAATCAGATGTCCCCTTCCGGTCAGTGGGCACAAAATTGTCGCAGCTGGTGATAATGGATTTTATTTGGTAAGGTAACTGACTAAATTCGACCAGCCTTAATTTCGACCACCGCCGGTTATAATTTGCCATGCGAAAAGTTATGCAATAAACTGCGTATGGATAGAGATAGATAAGTAATATAACGATACATCTAGTCATACGCAAATGATGAAACAGTAGCAGACCTGTGCACGGTCTGGAAATGCCCCAGCCCCACCCCCCCCCGTTTTATTGGAGGATTTGCCCCTCCGTTTTATTGCCCCCTCCGCCAAAAAATAAAAAAAGTACCCTAAAATTATGACGCCATTTTTTACCTATGATGACGCCATCATCGCAAATTTTTTGCTGTTTTTAGCCTATTTCAATGTATTTTAAGCCATTTCAGACCTTTTTTACCTTATTTTCGCTTTTTTTGTCCCTTTTTTCTCTTTTCCCTTCTTTTTTTTTCTCTTTTTTTTCTTTTCCCTCTGCTTGCCCCCCCGTTTTATTGCCCCCCCCGGTTTCAAAAAAGTTGCCCCCGTCCTCCCCGTTTTTCAATTGCCCCCCCTCCAATAAACCCCGGGGGGGGGGGGCTCCCGGGAAGTGGGGAATTAAACTGAGCATAGACTATGCTTAGTAAAATATTAATTGTTGTTATCTGATCATTAAGTTATGATCACTGTGACGTCCAGAAATATTAGGCCGAAAAAATCAAGTTTTGTAAGTAAGAATGCGAAACAATTTTGCTGATTTTAGCTTTTTTGACTGAAAAATGAGCGATACAGAACTTAAACCTGTAATCTCCAGCCTCAGTGCCTCATTGACTGACGTGCTGCGTTACACCATCGCTCGACAGTGTTACATTACAGCTCCTATTTATAATGCGTCGTATTTCTAAAACATTAACACAACGGGAGTTGTAACACTTTGAGCTCGGCAAAAATTACAGCCGATGGCCGAAACTAAGGCTGGCCGAATTTAAGTCAGTTACTTTTTTTTAAATATATTTTTACAGGTACCTCGGCGGGAAAAAAAGTGGGGTTTGGGAAAGGCAGTACTCGCCATTAAAATAGAAACATAATCTTGCTGCTGACACCTCTGAGGGTCAGAGGTGTCAGCACTCCCCCCTCTGGATTTCAAACTCGTCTACCCCGGGTCGACCCCCCCCCAAAAAAAGCTGGGGGGGGGGTACGGACAATACATTGGCACAGGGGGTTAGAGCTAGAGGGGTTAACCATACATGGGCACGGGGGGGGGAACCGGGGGGGGGGGGAGGTTAACCCCCCCAAATTCTGAGAAGGGGGGGGGGTTTCCCGCTCAGAAGTGGGGGGGAAAAAGTTACCCCCCCCCCAATTTTGGAAAAATGAAGAAAAAAATGTCTTTAAAATGACTTCTAACTGCCTCCAAACTTAAGTTTTGAGGTCAAAATGAATGTTTTAAGCAATAAAAAGCTCAAAAATGCAATAAAAAGGGCTTTTTGACCTAAAATTAGCGTTTTTTACCTATTTTTACTTCAAAATCGAAAAACTGGGTAAAATGCACAAAAAAAAGGATATGGCAGTGGCGTGCCCAGGATTCGAGGGGGGCGGTCTGGGGGAGTCCTGAGACCCTGAGATATGTAAACCCTGAGAGGGGGTCGGGAGGGCGGCAGCCCCCAGAAATGGGGGATCTGGGGGGCGAGAACCCCCCAGCGGGGTCAAAGGGGAGAGCCTCTTGTCAGGGGGTCCGGGGGGAAGGAATGCCCCCCGGGGGGAGAAAATTTTTAATTTAAGGCGCTAAAATATACTAGAAATTTTTATTCCAGATGATAATTAATACAAAATAATTCCAGATGATAATTAATACAAAATTTAAGGTTTTTTTTATCCCTATACATTTAAAACATATGTATTTAAAACGTTAATTAAAGGTTAATACTTAATAGTGTTTATAGTAGTTTTATTTAACATGTATGCCTTAATGATTAAGCGGCAAAATCATTTGAAATACAAAAACTAAGATAAATTGTCAATTTAAACTACCCGCGAAGCGGGGAAAATTAGGTTTTTTATCTATTAGTATCATAGGTGTTTTTGGTCGGGTCCGTTAGGGGGAGGGAGGTCCACCCCCGGGTGAAAGGCCAAAATTTTTTAGGAGGGGGAGGGGTCCAAGGGGTCCGGACCCCCCTGGCTTTTTAGGGGGGGGGGTCGACCCCGGGTGCGAGATTTCAAATTTAGGGGGGGGCGTCAGGGGGGTCCAATTTTTTAGCAAAATTTTTTCAACTCAATAATTTAAGTGTTTTTAGGTCTAATATTGAATTTTATGTATTAAAACAGCCTAAAAAGTATATTTAAACACTATTTTTAACTAAAAAACCGTGTTTTTGACAGAAAATAAAAAAATATACTTCCAAATTGGTCGGGAAGGGGGGGGAGTCAGCCTCGCTAGGGGGAGGTAAGGCCAGACCGCGCTTGAGCTTTGGGGGGGAGGGGGGGCCCTGAATGTTTTCTAGGGGGGTCCAAAATTTTGGGTCTAGAGAGGAGGGAGTGGACCCCTCTGTCCCCCCTCCCAAACAGACAGATTGACCTCCTCCCCCCTTTGGACCCCCTCTTATTTTTTAAGAGCCATTTACCTGGGGTAGCCACCCCCTGCCCTAGCTTGCCGGTCTATGCTCATGTATATGCTTGGGATTGAAGGGAATCAACCTTTAAATATTCGGCCGCCTCCAGCTACCTTAAATTTTTCCGAGTATAACCTCGAGCCCTCACCAAACCAAATTCAAGAGACTACCTACCTCCCCAAATTCTCAGAGAGGGTGTTAACCTCCCCCCTTTTCCACTAAGAAGTGAAGCGTTAACCCCCCCCCCCGATTATGGAAAAATCGGGGGTTAACGGGGGGCTTCAAACTTTTTTTAGTAGGCACCTAAAAAATATTTTTCGTATTTTTACACTAAAAACAGTAAACATTTAAGGCTGGTTCATACTTATGACAAAACGTCCTTTGGACAAAGTCCAAAGGACGATTTTAGAAAAGTTAAAACAAGCCAAAAAATATTTGGACAAGCTAAAACGTCCTTTGGACTTTTTCTTTTGGACAAAGTACGAATACTATTTGAAATTCTGTCCTTTGGACAAAGTCCAAAGGACAAAAAGTATGAACACGTTGTCCAAGGGGGAAAAGTCCAAAGGACGTTTTGACGCTGTTTTTGTCCCTCGGACTAGGATTTTTGTTCTTTGGACTTTGTCCAAAGGACGTTTTGTCATAAGTATGAACCAGCCTTTAGTGGCGTTCTCGGCTAAAATAATTGGTGCTCCCTGTCTGTTAATGTTTCAAAAGTATAATTTTTTGTTGAAGACACTTTCAATGTAACGATGTTGGCAGTTCTTGGTGGGGGCCCCCTGCCTTTTTTTTTTTTTTTATTTTTGAATGTAACGATGTTGGCAATCTTTAAGTTTTTGCAGTGTTCACTGTATGAGTATGCAGTGGTCACAGATTAATCAAGTTCTGCAGGACTAAGTTTTTGATTAATGTCCTACATGGATAGCCCAGGGTGTCGCTGCAGGCTGCAGAAAACTGGTGCAAACTTCACAAAGACAAATTTTAAATCTTTTCATTTGTTTCCAGAAAATAGCGTTAGATTCGTTGGGACTCGTTTCAGATAGGGTAAAATGTTAATTTTAACTGCTCATTGGCTACTTAAACATCATAAGCTTTCGGCCGTTTATAATAATTGTAATTGGTCAAAATTTTTCATGGCCAATAAGCAGACAGAAGCAATTTTTTTTTAATTTGAACACCGTTGCGCTTTATGAATGCAGTTCCGGATGATGTTTCGAAGGTGCATTATGCAGTGGCTTGCTAAATAAGAAAACTGTCGTGTATTTTCGATAAATTCCAAAATATTTCAGTCATGCCAAACTAAAATCAATTCCATAAAAAATAACCAACTATCATGTGGCTTCCGATACTTAAACCTAGATTTTGAGATGAAAAAAGTAACGGTCCTAAAGGCGGTCGATAATTTTAGGTTCCGGTTCCAGGGTTTTTAGTACTAAAATATCTAAATTTTTGCATACTTCACGTATTGAAATTATATAGGTAATATGATTGTTTAAATATTTTCGGTGGGCGGTTGGAATCCAGACGTCAATGATGGCACAGACAGTGCAGACCCTCACTACGTACGCACTGTTTGGGTAAGTTTTAGTTTTTTAAGAAATAAAATAAATGTGACCCCTATCTATAAAAGTTGCGGGGAGGCATTGATGAGCAGGGATAGGAGCCAGTGGTGTGCCCAGCGGAAGGCGCCGCCCGTAGGTGTTTTTGGTCAGGTCCACAGGGGGGGTCCACCCCCGGGTGGAAGGCCAAAATTTTTTAGGGGGGTCCAAGCCCCAAGGGGTTCGGGCCCTCTGGCTTTTTAGGAGGGTCGACCCCGGGTGCGAGATATCAAATTTAGGGGGGTCAGGTGGGTTTGATTTTTTAACAAATTTTTTTTAATCAATAATTTAATTGTTTTAGATCTAATATTGAATTTTATATATTAAAATAGTCTATTTAGGCCTAAAAAGTGTATTTGAACACTGTTTTTAACTAAAAAATCGTGTTTTTGACAGTAAATAAAAAAATATACTTCCAAATTGGTCGGGAGGGGAAGGGGGATCGGCCTCGCTGGGGGGGGGGGTCAGGCCGCACCGCTCTCGAACTTTGGGGGGGGGGGGGAAGGGGGTCCCTGGATTTTTTCTAGGGGTGGTCCGAAATTTTGACTCTAGGGGGCGGGTGGAGCCCTCTGCCCCCCCCCCCCCCGAAAACACCTATGGGGCCGCCCCTCCCCCCGAAATCTGGCAAAACCGGTTTTTTTTCGTAAGGGCGAAATTTTGGTGGAGGGAAAAATTTCTTTTTTATTAATAAAGAATCTCCTGATGCGTTTTAAAAACGCATTATTAGTCAAAACAAATTTTCTCCGCTCGCGGGTACTTTAAATTGATAATTTATCTTAGTTTTTTATAGTTTCTATAAGGGACGTACCCAGAGTTTCATTTTAGGGGGAGGGGCGGATTGTAGTACAAAAAAAATTTCGGGGGGGGGAGGGGGGGGCGGCCCGTGTGGGGGGAGGGGCTCCGCCCCCCCCAGGGGGGGGCCCCCCCCCCCCCCCGAAATTATCTAATGTTTTTAGCGGTAAAAACATGTTTTCTTAGTTAAAAATTACATAAGCACACATTGGCAGAGCCTGAATTTTACAAAAAAGGAATTTAGAGACCTTTCAGATTCAGACCCCTTGGCTAAACCCACATTGTAAACCAAAGCACATGAGGAGCATCTCGGCTCCGTGTTTTCTTAGGGTACCTACCTACCTATATGAAAAAAAATCCGAGCCAATGCTATTGGCGGCTGGAAAATTTAGGAGGGGGGAGGTACATAAATCAACCAATATGATTGTTTGTTTTGCTTTCTGTGTAGTACTTATTACTTATAAAAATGATTGTACTAACTTTGAAATAACATTAGCATCAGGCAACATAAATAACGAGATATATATATGTATGTATACTATAGAAAGTTACCGCTGAGCGAAGCGTAGCCATAGATGAACAAGGGGGGGGGGGGGGGGGTGGGGGGGGGTCCACCCCCCCCTAGCCTCGAAATTTTGGGCCCCCCCCCCCTAGAAAAAAATCCAGGGCCTCCCCCTCCCCCCAAATTTTCGAATTTTTTACCCCTGACCCCCCTCTAGATTTTGAAATCTGACCCCCCCTCCCCTTTCGAGAAAATTTTAAGTACTTTTTTTATACTAAATTTTCTTGCAAAAACGTCAATTTTTAACACAAATTCATGTTTTTACACCCTTTTTATACCTAAATATCGCTTTTTATTCAATAAATTGTAGTATTATCCTATAAAAAGAACTATTATTAAAGTTATTAGGTTTAAAACTGTTTTGCTTTGGACACCGGACCCCACCTGACCCCCCTCTAGATTTCAAAATTTCAAGATTTCAAATTCAACACCGCACCCCGGGTCGACCCCTCTAAAAAGCTAGGGGGGGCTCGACCCCCCCTAGGACCCCCCTCCTAGATTTTGAAAAGTCATTTACCCGGGGTAAACACCCCCCTCTGGCTTTTTGACCGTGTTCATCTATGAGCGTAGCGGAAAAAATTTTTGGTTTTTGGAGGTCCATTGGGGTACTAAAATTATTTAAAATTTTGGCGCCGAGCGATTAACGAGGTTTCTAGTCGAGCCCCCCCTGGTTACGTCCCTGGTTTCTAGTCATTTATGCGTAATGTCCTTTAATATGTAGTGAAGGCATGCTCCTACAGACTTGTGCACGGTCTGGAAATGCCCCTTCCCGCTTTATTGGAGGATTTGTCCCCCGTTTTATTACTCTCCCCCCGCCAAAAAATGAAAAAGTACCCTAAAATTATGACGCCATTTTTGACCTATGATGACGCCATCATCGCAAATTTTTTGCAGTTTTTAGCCTATTTCAATGTATTTTAAGCCATTTTAGAGCTATTTTTTTAAAAAGACTTTCTTGGTTTCGACCTAAGGAGAGATATTTAAAATCGGCCTTGTTTAACAATTTCAGGTTTTCAAAAAAAATTGATTATAAGTAAATTTATACGTCTTTAATTTAATTTAACTTTAACTTTAATTTACACGACCGAACTGACGCCCACACAATGGCGTAGCTAAGGTGCTGTTTAGGAATGTCACTTTCTCCATTTACACCGGCGGAAGTAAAATTTTAGGAGTTTTGAAGAAATAATGTTTTTTTTTAAATTTTAGTCGCCTTAAAAAAATCTTGGCCACGCTCTTGGCCATATATGACATATGGTTCACTTTTTTATGTTTTATTATTGTTATTTTTTAGGCTAACTATTCTTTTGTTATCATCATTTTGTGAAAAATGTTTTTTTTAAGAAATTTAACTCGACTCTAAACGAGTGGACTCAATTGCGGTCGAGAAACGCTCCTGTTTCGTTGGCCTCCCATGTCCTTATCGCTTTAAATCAGAGGCAGTTGTTGGTAAGACGATAATATACGGTAGAAACTCATTAAAGCTTAAAGAACATAATAACTCAAAAAATTACAGACTACACGAGAAATTTCGGACCAAAATTTTACTAGAAACGTTGCACATGCAAGTATTTTTGCGACATTTTTATCCAAAATTCGCCGTTTATGCTAGTTCAGTTGTGTTGAACTTGTGATTATTATTTTGTTAAAGAAACTTTGTAACCCGTTTTTACTGCTAAATAGAATTAAAAAAGTATATTTTTACAGTTTGTATAGTATATTTTCGGTTTTTGGTGGAAGCTTGTCTCCTATCGCAGAGTATGGAATTGACACTCAGATACATCTGTATGATGTTGAAAAAGAGGAATGGAGGTAGGTATTTATTATTCTATGAGGAGGACATAAATTGAGGCTTTAGGTTTTCCATTAATTAAGCCCAATATTTTTAGTTTTTCTGTTCCTGTGATTACTTCCGTTATTTTAATGTTTAAAATGTATTGTACATTTATGTAATGACATCACATGACGTAATGTTATTTCAACGAGGAGTGCCAAAGCATAATAATAAAATTAATAATAATAGGGTCGACAGACAATAACATGAAATCCATGGGGCTGCCCAGATTCACATAGAATGTGAATATTTTATAATGTTATAAAATATTAAGAAATGAGCTACGTAAGATTTTATCGGGAATTGTCAGCATATTTAGGCAGCTTTTTAAATTTTTTGGCATAATATAACCGAGAAAAATTGGGCGACAAAAAACTTTATAGGGTATCTTCCAAAATCCCATTTTTATTGCTTTTAGTTTCAACTTAGATTTACAGTCTACTACGGTTTAGACTTTATAAGTTACATCATGGTACCGGTAGGTAACCTCTAAATTAAATTTAATGGTCTTTTATTTGGAAATCGTAATTTTTCGCGAGTCAGAAAACGGCTAGCGAGTACCAACCATACATGGGCACCGGGGGGTCGGGGGGTTAATCCCCCCCAAATTCTAAGAAGGGAGGTTTAACCTCCCCCCCACTCAGAAGTGAAGGGAGAAACGGTTAACCCCCCAATTTTGGAAAAATGAAGAAAAAAAGTCTTTAAAATGACTTCTAACTGTCTCCAAACTTAAGTTTTGAGGTCAAAATAAATATTTTAAACAATAAAAAGCTCAAAAATGCAATAAAAAGGCCTTTTTGACCTAAAATTAGCGTTTTTTACCTATTTTATTTTTGAAATCGGAAAACGATATGGGTAAAATGCACTCCAGAAAAAAAACGATATGGGTATTTTGCGTTTCTCGGATTTTAACCCCCCCCCCTAATTTGGGGTTTAACCAGATTAACTTGCCCATGTATGGTACCAACCATACATGGGCACGGGGGTTTGGGGGGGGGGGTTAACCCCCCCAAATTCTGAGAAGTGGGGTTTAACCCCCCCCACTCAGAAGTGGGGGGGGAGAGAAAAAGTTAACCCCCCCCCAATTTTGGAAAAATGAAGAAAAAAAATGTCTTAAAAATGACTTCTAACTGCCTCCAAACTTAAGTTTTGAGGTCAAAATGAATGTTTTAAGCAATAAAAAGCTCAAAAATGCAATAAAAAGGGCTTTTTGACCTAAAATTAGCGTTTTTTACCTATTTTTCCTTCAAAATCGAAAAACGATATGGGTAAAATGCACTCCAGAAAAAAAACGATATGGGTATTTTGCGTTTCTCGGATTTTAACCCCCCCCCTAATTTGGGGTTTAACCCCCCCCCACTCCGGACCAACTTGCCCATGTATGGTACCAACCA
>JASAMX010018768.1:0-16699 GCA_030248175.1 Microlaimidae sp. YZB2_3 | reverse complement strand
TGCGTGCTCTATTAACAAAATTCTGAAAATCTAGCTTACTGACTTTATGCTTTTTAGATAGTATATCCACTAAATTTTTAAGACCTATTTCACACGCTTCCACAACTTTTTGCCAAATTATACATTTAGGAATGCGAAATTTCGTGCCGTAAGCCATGATATTGCGCAAAGATTTATCCTCAATTACATTTAGATTACCAGTGATAACATGCCCATGATGTCTATCTTTGAATGGCGACGAATCACAATTGCAATTAGTATTTATAAGTTTTTTGAGTTTTTCAAAAGTTAGACTTTTTAAAAATTTACTATGATTACATAACATATTACCAATGGATGGCTCATATTGATACACTATTCTAATGTTATTGATTAGCGATAGTTGTATAGGAATCAATTTCAAGAGAGATTTATCTTTAAATAATTTATCAAACTTAATTATGTCTAACCCTTTATTAACAAACGGCGTTTTAATATAAGTAAAAGTTTCATCTATTTTGGGTTTAGGTGCTAAATTGCTTTTAAACCTAAAAGCAGCTATTGCAAAAACGGCTAATTTCATTTTGGCTACCCGAAATTATTATTTTCTACTATATTTATTATAACTTTAAGATTTTTAAGCGAAATACCAAAAAGTCTTCGAAATATTAAGAAACTAGATATCTATTGTGCTTTAAATTTTTCAATAATATCATTTATAAGATCGTAATTAATAATACGATTATTTCTTTTGATTAGTTGTCTATTACGTTTTCTGTCAAGAACAGGAAATTTTATACAGAAATAAGGATGATTTTTAAATTTTCTTGGATCTTTTCCTAGAGGAATTAAACCGTAGCCTTTTATTTTTTCATTTAAACCAAACGGGAAAGCTGTACCCATTGCTTTAATCCAGAAATCTTCTCGATCAAGCAGTTCTTTTTTATTTTTATTTTTGATTTGTTCCAAGACATTAATTTTCATATCGGAAACAGAGTGCCCGTTTGAGTTAAAATGCTTAACTAAAAAGCTACTTTTTGCATTATTTATAACATCTCGGCGGTGTTCGTTAAAACGGACTTTTAATGTACGCCCTGATTCACCTACATACTGTACTTTGCATTTTGTGCAAGTTATAACGTATATAATATTGTTGGTGTTACATGTGCAATTTTCGTGAATATATGAGCTAATTAATTTTTGAGTAGCATATGTGCGGTTTAAATCTTCTGTATTAATAAATTTGCAAACTAAAGCTGAAGTCTTCCAGGCTGAAATTAAGGGCGTAACCGCTCTCCGCCGGGAAGAAACAAACAATAAACTTGCGAGCGAGAAAAATTAAAAAAAAGTTTTCAGCGGTTATGTAACCAATTATTATTAAGTTGCGTCATGTGTTTCTCTGCACGTGATATTTTCTTAAAGAACGAGTGGTTACTCTACCACTCATGTATTTTCACCCTGATAGAATTTATCTTTAGGCATTTGCGTTGCGCGCAGGGTTGTGTAATGAAATTATGTTTATTATTTTGTATAGCTATGCTATTTTTTCCTAATGTATCTACGCAATAAATAATGTCTCTTTTTAATATTGCATTGGAAGACGTCCTAGCGTTTTGTAAAACCCTATTGTCCCGCACCTGGACAGTAGGCGAGTGCCGGCTGGAAGCCTCTCCGCTCACAGCGCCCAGTTCGGCGTCCACGCTGTGAGAAGGCGAGCAAGTCGCATTACGAACCCCAGCGCCCTGCTCAGCCCTCACGCCAGGGAAAGATAACGTGTTGTAATAATTTGTGCTGTTCATGATTTTTATATATTGGATTAGGGTGTTTTGTAAAACAAGAAGGCGATTAAATCAACTACTGACTCAGTTTCTGGAGCTCAAAAATTCTTCGGGGTCACAAATTCCACACATTGATTTTTTTTTCTTTGAAATTTTGCCAACAGTAACACTAATAAAATTCGTGCAACACAAGCAAGCGCCCAGCAAAACAAAATTCTGCGACTTGAGTCACAGCTTCTTAATCAAATTCTTTCTGCAGAACAAGTCATATTCATTTTTTCTAGTTATCCACTTTCGAAATATGAAAAACGCGTTCTTGCAAAAGGCCTAAATTTTTGTATAGGATACTCTAATCTTGACTTTTTTCAGTATGCAGCATCTTTTGAAAAACTTTGTCAAACTCTCCAAAAGCGACCTTCTTATAATGCGGATAAAAACAGAGTTTTTTCTAAATTACAACAAATTACTTACTCCGGATTTTTCAGTTACACTGCTCCGAGTATTCCTAACAACTTAACAGAACATGAATTCGCTTTATTAAAAAAACTTAGCAAACATAAAAATATTGTTATCACCAAACAAGATAAAGGAAATGGCGTTGTTTTAATGGACAAAGGTGATTATATTCAAAAAATGGGCATAATTTTACAGGATCAAGCCAAATTTAAACTGGAAAAAACGGACTTATTCAACACTGTACTCAATTTCGAACTTAAAGTTAGAAAATTTTTGTTTGGGCTTTTTAAATCAGAATCCATTAGTCAAGCGCAATATTATTAAATAGCTCTTACCGGTTCCAGACCATGCGTTCTGTACGGCCTTTCAAAAGTCCACAAAAATAGTGTTCCATTACGACCTATTCTTTCAGCTTACAACTCTGCCTGTCACGCTTTTGCTCAATGGCTTGTTCCTATTTTATCGCCACTAACCACTAATCAATTTACAGTAAAAGACAGTTTTTTTTTTGCAGCCAAAGTTCAAAGTTTTCCTATTAACACTGGTTTTCTGGCTTCTTTTGATGTAACCTCATTATTCACCAATGTGCCTATAAACCAAGTGGTCAAAATGGTTATTTCAAACTATGATGCTTTACAAAATTGTCCGCTTTAAAAAACTGACCTAAAAAATGTGCTCTTACTCTGCACAACTAATACGCCGCTTTTATTTAACAACAACGTTTACCGCCGAATTCACGGCTTGGCTATGGGTTTTCCTCTCGTACCTTCGCTTGCTAACATATTTTTGTCACAGCTAGAAACTGTGTGGTTAAAAGAATGTCCGTCATCTTTTCTTTCTATAATTTATCGTCGATACGTTGACAGTACTTTTCTTGTTTTTAAAAAACCAGAGCATTGCGATAAATTTTTTGATTATTTAAATACAATCGGTTTTACAAATGAAAAAGAACACGACAACTGCCTTTATTTTCTGGACGTCCGAGTGCTTCGCAACACTAACAAAACATCTACAAATACTTACAGAAAACCAACTTTCACAGGCCTTTTTACAAACTTTAGCAGTTTCATACCTTCTAAATACAAAAACATGTGGTGATCTCATCATTTGTTTACTCGACAGTTCTTACAATATTTGTTCCGACTACAAACTGTTTCACGATGAAATTGTTAATTTAAAAATTTTATTTACAAAAAACGGCTACCCAATCAAACTAATTGAAAATTATTGTGTCTCGTTTTATTTCAAAACTATTTTTGCCAAAACTGAAACTGTTAGTACTGCGCCAAAATTTAAATTATTCTTCTCAATAAGTTTTACTGGAAGACATTCTTTTTTACTCCAACGTAATTTACAAGCATTTTTTAAGCGTTTTTATCCACAACTTAATGTTTTTATTGTTTTAAAACCTGGTAAAAGACTACAGAATTTTTTTCCTTTTTAAAGATATGATTCCGAAGTATTTATGTTCGTCAGTCATGTACAAATTTAATTGTAGCTGCCAAGCTACATATATTGGGTGTACAAATCGCCACTTTAAAACCCTTCTGCACGAGCATTTAGGAACTTTGAATCGTACTGGAAAACCGGTTAAAAATTCACCTTTTTCCGCTATAGCAATCATTGCGAGGCAAAAAATCATCCTTTAACGTCGGATTTATTTGAAATTGTTGCTAACTGTGCACCTGGCCAACTCAAAACAACTGAGTCGTTGTATATCGAAAAACTCAACCCAAGTCTTAATAGTCAAGAATCGTCTGCGCCGTTGTTATTATTTGCTTAGTCTTAATTAACTTTGTGTTTTCCTCCCTTTTCTTGTTTTACCTAACCGTCCCCGTGTACAACCCTCTTTTTTCTGTAAAATAATCGTCTAATTCATTTGTTTTTTCAACATTTTTTGTAGTTTTTCACCGTTTTATACTTGCTCTTTTTTTATTACAGTTAACCATTCTTTTTTGTTTCAAATTTTACCAATTTTAAATTAAAAAAATCGTGATTTATCACCAATTTTTTCTATTCATGTGTTTTTTTTAATTGTGTAAACTATTTATCGATATGTTTTATACTTGTTATTTTATCTTGAACTAATGTCTTGTTTTGTTTTAGAAATCGCCTGAAGATGGTACCAGTATGTACCAAAAGCTTGCTTTTATAATAAAATGCTTTTTACTACCGTTCTTGTACTGAAATGAACAATATATAAATCATATTTGGTCGATTTTAAAGATTTTAGGCATGACATGACAAAAAAGTTTCAAACTGCTTGGAATTTAGCTAAAGAACAAATAACAATGGCTCAGTCAAATCAAAAACAGTTTTATGACAAAAGGTAACTTTAAAAAAGGAGATGTAACACCTGGTCAAAGAGTGTGGGTTTTTAATCCTGTAATACCTACAAATGTTATTCCTAAGTTTCACAAACATTTTGTAGGTCCTTATCGAGTTATTCAGGATAAATTTCCTGTCTTTGACGTTGAACCCATTGGTTTCAAAGGTAAAATATTACAAGTTTTGTCTCAAACTGTATTTAAGTATTCCATTTTCTGACACATGTGCAAAATAAGTTTCTCAGCCATATAATAAATAAAAAGGTGTTTCTTTTGTGGAAGCGTGTTGTATGCAAAACATGCCTATGGTAGAAAATTATTGGAATTAGTTTCTGAAAAATTCACAAGATTATATAAATTACCTGTTGGCAGGTTGTTTTGAAACCCATAATTTGCGGTTTCTGTGGGATTGTATTCTCCCATTAAGAGCCATTGATGTGCTTCAATTTTTTGAGCCATTTTAACTGCTTCTTCAAAATTCTTTGGTTCTCTGGTAACTACTTTTTCTTTATAAAATGGTAAAAGGTTTGAAACAAAAAGGTCTTATTTAAGCTTACTTTGGGCTTGAACTGGAAATTCGGCGCTGGCTGGATGAACACTTTCCTGGGAAGGCTAAATCATGAGTGTAGTCACAGATTAGCTCAGAGTTCATCTGCTTACGTGGGGCCTACAGTATTAATGAATAAAAAGTTTCGGACTCAATAGGTTGTAATCTATTTACTAACCTGTTTTTAATTTCTGGGTAGGTTGGTCTTGTTTCTCAGGCTTGGTGCTCCTGTAATAGAGATCTATATTCACAAATGGCACATCCTTCAAGGTAAATGGGAACCACATTGGCCAATTCTTCTTCTTGGCCCCAATGGGCTGCTGTACAGATTTCTTCAAATCTGCAAAACCACTCTATTATTGGGGGTTTGTACCCACTAGAGAAGGGATTAATATGTAAATTTCCTAACGTAATCCTTGAACTTGCTGAATCTACAAACTGTGGTGTAATATTACCCGTGTGTAAAGTTTCCAGCTGCTGCATTTTTTCCCTTTTTGATAACGAGCGAAAGCCCTTAAATCTGTTTCACTTAACATACAAACTTCAGAAAAAAAACCAAAGGTTAAGTAAAAAAAATTAACTTACAAAAAATCGTTGGAGTTTGAAACGTCGCATTGAAGAATCTTGTTGGGAGCTCCAATGTAGTTTGTATGTTGTCTGATAACTTCCCAATAATATTTTAATTATAATTATTTATTTATATCATAGCAAACAAGTTCATAATCCAACCACCAACATATTACAACCATTTCATTTCAGACCTTACAAATTCACATCTCAGTCTTGAATACCTTAAACTATAGACCTTGTACACACCCTGCTACATCATTACATATTTAAGAAAGCCTTGAAGAGATATAATTAAACATAATAAACGTTGATAGTGAAAAACATATAATAAATATAATACACGTTGATATAATAAACATTGATAGTAAAAAACGCATAGAAAAAATTGCAACAATTTTATAGGCATCTTGCACTAGAACTCAGTTTATACATGAAGTATGCAATATTCATAAGCGTCACCATAATGTATAATTACTGTATTTCCTACTTATCTTTTCTAGTATTTAGATGAACTGATTGAAAGCGCGCAAAATTTTGATTGGTTGATCTGCATACTATAAAACATTAGTAATTATCCATTATGGTGACGCCTATATATACTGCATACTTCTTTTATAAATATAGTTTCAGTTCAAGGTGCCTATAAACTAGATTCTATATACAATTCTGTATGCAACAAATCTATATACTATTGCAACAATTCTATGGAGGAGAGACGGCCGCCCTCCCCACAAAACCGTCAGATAGGAGGAAAAGTAAAGGCCATGGGCGGGGAGGGGAATTGGGGACGCCTCCTTTTACAAAAGGTCGACTCTTGACTTTCCATGGGTTAAAATTTGTCCGTTTTCAATCTCTAAAGCTTCAAAGAATTTGCGCCTTGTTATAAGATACTTTTGGTACCACCCTTGGTCCTAAACCTTAAAAATGTGAATTCTTTTAGCTTTGCTTTGTTTGCTCAATGTATACATAATGACCATTTGCCTTGCTTAATTTTATTGGTGGGTAAAAACTATGTTTTTATATGCATGGTGTATATTAATTTCGTTTGGTAGTGAGCATGTATTGCAGCTGGAAGGAGTTCTGTTTAAAGAGTGCAACAATGGAGCGTTATCTTGAAAAAAGAAGTTGAAACAAGGGGGAATTTTCATGTGTAGTTTGTATGTTGTCTGATAAGTTCCCAATAATATTTTAATTATAATTATTTATTTATAACATAGCAAACAAATTCATAATTCAACCACAACATATTACAACCATTTCATTTCAAACTTTACAAATTCACATCTCAGTCATGAATACCTTAAACTATAGACCTTGTACACACCCTGCTACATCATTACATTCCTTTCCCCTTAAAAACAAAAAAAAACACAAAAAAGAACAAAAAAAATAATTAATTACTAATAATAATTACATTATAATAATTCAATTAAGCTTATAATTTTTTATAACAATTACATTATAATTTTTCAAATTTATAATTTTTATATCAATCACAATTTTTTTTTAATCTTGAGTGATGCAAATAAAATTGTTTTGTTTATTGTTTTGTTTCCTCATCCTTTAATCTTGAGTATAAATGTTTGATGTGAGCTTTCAAAACTCCAAGGGATAGTCCCTTAATCTCTGGAAAATTAAGACGCTATCGGGATGTAGCTGTTGTTGCAAAAGAGTTTGTGTAACAATTGATATTAATCAATATATCTGTATAACCTGAAAGACAGCCAAACAATTTAGCCAGTTTTGTTTGTGGTAGCTCATAAACGCGTTGGCGAGGGTTGAACCTAATTGGCTCCCCATTGAAACACCGTCTGTTTGTTGAAAAATTTTTCTATCAAAAAGAAATGCTGGATTCCCTACTGTCAGTTCAATAAGATTTTTAAAATCCTGCTTATTTTGAAAATTTTTAGGCCAATAATTTTTCAGGACCGGTGGGAGGAAGTTTTTCATAAATTTCGGATGAAATGCAATTGTTTTGTTTAATCTTTTTGAGGCCGGATTTTATGCGTTCTTCTTGATTAATAATGAAATTATATCGTTTGCTTAATCCTGGAGTATTTTTTATTGGTATTTCCCAAAACTTTAAGGTTTCAGAAAGTATGTCATAAATTTTTTTGTTATAGTCCGTTTTGTTTAAAATTACAACCGTGTTTCCCTTATCCGCTGTTTGTATCACATTTTGTTTGTTTTTTGAGAGCTCTTGAAGTCTTAGTGTTTCTGCGCAAGAAAGTGGTGCATTTATTGGATTATTTTGAAATGCAAAAAACGAAGAAAGTGCAGTTTGTTGGATTGAGGCCCGAAGTAGGTTTTTGTTTCCGGTAGCTAGTGGAAGTTTTGAGGCTTTTTGATATACGGGCTCGCCAAGACCCCTAGTCAAACCCCTCGTACCAAATCCGGTCATACCCTGTAGCCGGGGACGGCTTTGGTCCGGGTGGGAAGATATGGCGAACCCAGAAATCGATGTAGTTTTAGTTATGCCCGTTTTTACGTCCTCTTTAGTTAGTGCCTTAAGTTTTAAAAATTGTTTTTATTAATTCTTTTTATTAATTGTTTTTGCTCTAGTGACGCGGTGTTGCACAGTCGCTCACGTGAGCTCTGGGCGCCTCATGTTAGTCCCTCGTCATTTTTATTAATTCAATGTGGGGTGACAAGCAAACACGCGCGCACAGGCCTTGGCTTAGTGGGCTAATTGTTTAATATAAAAACGGCTCTCTAGTTAAAAAGTCATTAGTTTTTATGCTCCAAACTTCAGACCGGCCGTGGAAAACGACAAGAACACCTGAAGATCCTGAGGCGGAATTATATTTCTGGCCTCCGCCCTAAGCTTATTTTTATATAAAAAGTGAAATATTTTTATATCTGCAATAGGCCCCAAGTCGTTTTGCCAGCGGTCCTATGTGGGATTCTCTCAAGCGATCCGGCGGTTCTGCATTTTGAATATCACAAGCAAGATTTTGCTCTTGCAGTTGATTAAATCCTTGAGATCCAGTGCATCACCGCGTCGGTTTGAGTTCTGCTAAAATAGAGTTAGTCTTAAGTTTTGTCAGGTTTTTAGGCGGCGCTAACTCCCTGTTTTAAGCGCCCGTTTTTCTGGGTAGTTCTACCAGGTGCTTTCCCCCAGTAACGTACGCTTTTAACGTGTTTTTCTCACAGCTGGCTTTAAGCCCTCATTTTTGCATATCCCGCCCTAGCCAAAAAGTCCCAAAAGTTTAAAAGTGTCTTTCACTCCTTTTTCTGGTCCCGCCTTAGGTTTAAGCTTTATTGTAATCTTTTTCCGCACCTTTTTCTAAAAACATTTAGGCTTAAGTTATTTCCTGTGCCTTCATCCTTGTGTAGGCCGTAAATTTTATGTGTAACTGTAAAGGGCCTAGATTTATAAATTTTGTGGACAACAGTAAAAACATGCCTCATATCTTAGTTCTCACATATCATTACTAGTACTAGTCTAATATATTTTAACGTAACTCTAGCAAACTCAGACCTGACGACGGTTCTTCTTCTGGAGGGAGAACACTAACTCACGTGTGCATTTGATGTAGCACCTAGGTTCAACCCACTCCCAGCTCAACGTTTGACTCGTGTGTGCCCGCCGTTTGGAAATCCCCCCTTAAAAGGCGGTGTCACATTTGGAGTCAATAATGGGGCCCGGTTAAAAGCCTGAATCGGTGTAGGGTTTCCAGTCAAATGTAGAAACGGTTTTGGCTTGAAACAGAGTGCTAGCCGCACAGAGAAAGACGAATGGGCCCTCGGTTTTCCCCATGCATAAGGTTAGGTTAGGTTGTTTTTAAAAAAACTCTAAATTTTCTGTTTTAAAAGTTACTTTTGCTGGTTAAAAAATTAAATCTCAGTAGTTTGCAGGTTTCCTCCCTGACCCACCAGCCGCCGCCAAGTACAGAGCAACAAGGTGGCACCTCTAGTAAAGCCTAGGCAAAAATTTTTGGTAGCTCTGTCCTCTCAGCTTGGGTGAGTATAAATGTCAGTTACTGCTGAGGGTTTTGGTCATCGGCAGGAAGCACAGGCAATCACAGTGACGTCTGTGGTTCCTCTGACCCTGACCAGTTTTAGCACGCCAAATCATGGCGCGCCTAGACTGGCGGGGTGGCGAGCAATCCGTGAAGTTATTGGACCGACTGGTCCTCGTCAGAAACTGATTTAGCCTCCTCGGACGATACCCAAGAAACCGGTAGCTCACCGGGTCTTTGTTTGTTCAGACATATCAGTAATTGGCGACAACGGTTGATTCATTTGAAAAAGCAAACACGTGAGAAAAAAACAGATACAAACACAGTCAAGGACGCACCTGAATGGTATGATTCAGGCCGTCTGGGAACCACCCACATGCAACAAACAACGTCAGGTTACTCCCCCAGACTGATTCTCCCTCGTCATCAACTTCTGGATGGTCCTGAGTGGTCGGTTGAAGCATAAAATGGGGAAGAGGAGGAGGAGCTTTCCCAGGTGAATCCTCCACTTCCCACCCCTTTGGTTCGTCCCAAGCCGTACAAGGGTTAACAGCTGATGATTTGGGTCTTCTGGAGTGTCTGGCGGCGGTGGATTCCATTGGTCCGGTGGCCTTGCAGGCGCACACCAATACCCATAAAAAAACGGAGGGTCATACTAATTCTATTGGTCAAAATTGCATGCCCCTCTTTGTGTACCCCAAACTGTAACCAATTTTCAGGAAATTTCAGAGTCTACAATAGCAACTACCTTTGAAACTGTTCAAAAAGCCCTCAATGTCATGACAAATTTCCCAAGCAAAATGGTTGCCTATGCGATGACGCCATCCCTGTGCACACCAGCTGTCTATGGCCAACGGCCGCCTTCATCTGTTCAGCACCTACTTCCGCCTCCACTGGTTCCACTCCTGCGTCCCTAGGACCCTGGGATTTCTTGGGACTATTCCATGCACCAAGAAATTCATGGGCTTTCTGTCACTTTTGACTGCCACCAAATGAAGTTCTGGTACCCAATCTGGGACCAATGTGTAATAATCTGGAAATGTGAATATTTTTTCCTTGTGCAAATTGTTTGTTGTGGTATTGATACTTACCGTACATAGCGCCAACGCAAGGCTTAAGACTAGGTTTCTGGCTTCTAAAACAGCAAGTTTCTGAAACCGCACCAAAGACAGACCAACCCCCCAGACTTCAACCCCGTTAAGGAAGTTGTTTTCAAAAAGCCAAACTGGATCCTCCACAAAAGGAACAAATGGTGGAACTACTAAGGAAAAACAATGTTTTTATCTAGGCAAGTTTTTACGTTTTGACACAGGCAAGATGTCCCTCCTGAAACACAAAATTGACAATGAAAACAACCAACTATACCTTCAAAAACCGTATCAGGTAGCTGAAAGCCAAAAGCAAGTCATTAGAGACAAAATTGATACAATGCTCAAAAAAGGCGTCATTCGAGAGTCAAAGAGCCCCTTTGCGTCTCCCATCGTTATCGTTAGAAAGAAAGATGGAACAAACCGCTTCTGTATCAATTTCTGTGGGCTGAACAAATTGACGAAGAAAGACTCGTTTCCCTTGCCCCGCATAGACGGGGTCCTGGAAGCTCTCAATGGAGCTGTGTATTTTTCGACTTTTGACTTACTTTCAGGTTTTTGGCAAATCAACCTAGAAGAAAATGACAGTGGAAAAATGGCGTTTTGCAGTCCCATGGATGGATTTTACAAATTCAACGTATTGCCGTTTGGCCTATGCAACGCCCCCTTGACTTTTTGACAGTTAACAGAATTGTTCTTGAGTGGACTGCGATGGATAAATTGCCTCGTCTACATAGAAGACATCATAATCTTCTCCAAGACTTTTCCCCAATATTTGACGGATTTGGAATTGGTTTTTGACAGATTAAGACAAGCCTTGTTAAGCCGAAAAAGCTGAAAAAGTTCCACTTTGGCTGGAAGTCCGTGGAATTTCTAGGACATATCGTGAGTCAAGAAGGGGCCCGACCAAACCCCGACAAAATTTTATGTGTCAAGAACTTCCCCGTACCACAAACTCAGAACCTCTGGTTAAGCCCCGCCGTATCCCAAACAAGACCTTGACGTGGAAAAAGACGATGTTGGAGCCCCTGCTGTTGATGATTATTTATAGGATTAATGCGCTTGGAATGTGAAATGCGACCTTTTTAAAATTTAAATTTTCTAAAATTCACCCCGCGCACAAAGTTTCTTTCTTTTACCAAAATGGGTGGCAATTATTTGTTTGTTTTCTGTTAAAAATGTTATATTATTGTTGTTTATTATTATACTATTACTATTGTTTTTTATTACTATATTATTGTTTCTTATGCGGTCTGGTCTTTCTTTTGTTCCATTTTTTTTCTCCGTAAATTGGTCATTTTGATCGCAGAATTCCGAACGTTTTGAAGAAATGGTTAGTGGCTTATTCTGAATTTCGTTTCTTTTGTTTGCTAGTTTCTCTTGTGTTTTTTTGTGTCAGCCTAACGAGAAACCTAGCTAAATGAAATGCTAGCCATTCCCAGCCACTGGGCGCAGCCATGATGAAATACAGAACTTTGTCGACTTTTTGCAGACAGTTTACCGTTTTTCTGGGTAAATCCTGCCAGGAGCCCTTTTCTGGATAACTTCATCGACTTTTTGCGGACATTTTACTGTCTTTTCTGGGTAAATCCTGCCCAGGAGCCCTTTTCTGGATTATCAACCTTCAGTCTTACGCCTGATCACTATGGAAACTCGCTTTTTTTGTTGGTTTTGTAAAACTTAGTGTGATGGAGGGACTTTCAACCCCTTTTGTCATCTGTGTAAACGATTGATACACATTGAATGCATAGCTCCCGGACTAAACCCCATCTTGTACAAAAACATTCGCATTCCTACTCATTCCCCCGAATGCACAGACAAGGTTGTGGCGGTTATGACTCAATTCAAAGAATTTCAGTCCGAGAATAGAGCCCAATGCAGCAACATTCTTTCTCAACTTAACATTTTGTCATCCCAGCCCCCTGTGTTTTCCCAGCCGCCTGCGAAAAATCCGCCAAACTATGACAGCAACTTCCTGCCTCTTGTTGCTGAAGACCAGGGTTTTAGGACCGTTAGCCCCAAAAGAAAATCCCGAGTGCTGCCTCCCTTGATGCAGAAAATTGTCAATCTACCGTCTCCACCGATCCGCCGTCTGCCCGCTCCACCGCCTTGGATGCAGAAACCGATCGAAGCCCCCCTGTCCCATGCAGAGTTTGACAAACTTTTTCAGGAATCCTCTCAGCAGAGAAAAAACAAAAAGTTTGTTGTGATCCGCGGCCTTCCCAAAAGCAAAAATGAAGCTGATGACGCCATGAAGTTTAACGAAGTCTTGGCAGCCATGTTCCCCACTTCCTTTGCTCAAAGCCAGATTCCATCGTTCCTTTGAAAGGAACCTGATTCTTGAGAATAGCCAGGCCCTCATGAATTATGAGTCTTTTTCAGATGTCTACATTTGTGCCAGCTACATGTATAAAGAGCGTGAGAGAATTTGTTTTCTCTATAAGCGAAAGACTGATCGTAATTCTGATTGTGATCATTTCTTTTATTATGTGCAGCGCTCTGGTTCATCGCCAGTTTCATGGTCCATCCAGCGAAGACCTAAGGTGATCGGCAGCAACACTGAGCCATTGATATGCCGCCAACCTGTTCTTGAAGTCCTTCCCCCTGTGCAGCCCGAGCCTGAGATCGCTAATGTTGATAGAGTGAATGATAGAAAGGCTTTGCTGAGAAGCACAAATCCGGCAGTTTATCTGATAAATGAAATGGGTGCATGGGGTTAAAATCCAAATTAATTAACACCCGTAGTTTTAAGAATAAATTGCCCCTTTTAAGTGTTCTTTTAGCTTCATCTGAATATGATATCATTTTATTTAGTGAAACAAGGGCGGACCAGTCTATTTCTGATCCTATGGTCACATCCATTATGAATTACAAAGTTTTTAGGCATGATAGAACAGGAACGGTTGGTGGAGGGGTGTGTATCTTTGTAAAAAGTGGCATTAGCATTAAAAAAATTGAACTCCCCAAACGTTTAGATTCACTTGAATGCGTGGTGCTAGATATTATTGGATCCCAATATAAAATTCGTATTATGTGTGCATACAAACGGCCTTCTAGCTGCTCTACAATTGATGAATAACTGTTATATAATGACTGCTTTTCATATTTAACCAATGTTGCATATGCAACAATAATCGTGGGAGACCTAAATGTACCTAATATTGATTGGGAAGTCCCCGTTTGTTTACCAGGAGCTGACATTATGCACAATACTTTTCTTAATTCTTGCATAGATAATGGCCTAAATCAGTATGTTGACTTCCCAACGCATACAGCCGGGAATATTTTAGATCTAGTTTTATGCAATATGCCAAACAGAATATTTAGCGTTGAAGGTGCTGTACAATTTTCCACATTATGCGACCATTATACAGAAGATTTTCATATTAATTTTAAAAGGATCTCTGCCAAAAAATGCACTAATAAATACTTTAATTTTAAAAAGGGTGATTATGATGCCATCAACAATTTTCTTGCAGAATTTGACTGGAAAAGTATTGTAAACAGCTCCAAAGATGTTATTGGCTTATATGAGAAAATGAATGTTGTATTATTATATGCTATTAACAAGTTTGTTCCTCGTTCCACTTCAAGAGCTAAAAAAGTTCAATACTCTCCAGCTATAAAATCTCTAAAAAAGGGCAAAGACCGATTATATGTCTTTTCCAAACGCACATTAATTGGAAAAGAATTATATAAGAAAGCGGCAAAACTTTACGAAACTCATGTAAATGACTTTTGTGATAGTGCTGAGGCAAATATTGTTAACAAAAATGACAATAAATCATTCTTTAACTATGTTAATTCTAAACTTAATGATAAAAATGAAATCGGAGCATTAAATCGTCCTGACGGTTCTCTTGCCTGTGATTCTAAAGAAAAAGCTGATATCATATGCAAATTTTTTGGCTCAGTGTACACCGATGATGACGGCGTTTTACCTGATTTCCCCTGCTGGGTTCCGAAAATATAGGAATAAACTCGGTTTCTTTCCCAGTTAAAGTAGTATTTAATAAATTACGAAAGCTAGCTCCTAAGTGTTCCAAGACACCTGATTTTTTCTGGAAAAAAACCGCGGAGTTTATTTCAGAACCACTAGCTTGTGTTTTTGAATGGTCTATGTTAGACGGAAAAATGCCACATATTTGGAAGGACACCTTTGTTACTCCTGTTTTTAAAAAAGGTGCTAGAAATTTGCCCAATAACTATTGCCCTATAAGTTTAACCTGTGTTGCTTGCAGAGTTATGGAAAAAATAATATATGAATCCCTTTTAATTTACTTACATAGCAACAACAATTTCCCCAGCTCAATTTGGTTTTCTTGGTAAACGATCAACAGACCAACAACATTTATCCTACTTAATGACTGGACATCAGCACTGAGAGACAAAAAGCAAACTGACTGTGTTTACATTGACTATGCCAAAGCTTTTGATTTGGTTTCCCACTCCAAACTTTTATTAAAATTAAAAGCTTATGGCATAGGCTATGAATTATTGAAATGGATTGGACAATTTCTAACTGGCGGTGCTTCTAAATGAAACTGGCTCTATGTCTGACTACATTAGTGTAAGAAGTGGCGTGCCCCAAGGGAGTGTTTTGGGCCCCTTACTTTTTCTTATTTTTATAAATGACCTTCCAGAATGTCTAAAACCAGAATGTACTGCTAAATTGTTCGCAGATGACACTAAGATTTACTGTTCATTTGCCAATAACTCGCCTGATTATTTCCAACAGTCGCTTGATTTATTTTGCGCTTGGTCCAATAAATGGCAGTTACATATAGCATTTGAAAAATGTTCAGTAATATCTTTTGGTGGTGTTACAAAAACTAATTACTTCTTTGGTAATGTACAGTTAAAAACAGTAGATAATATAAAGGACCTTGGAATTACAGTGTCAAATTCCCTAAAGTTTTCTCGCCACTGTAGCGAAATTGCAAAAAAAGCTGCCTCCAGAGTAGCTTTAATTTTTCATTCTTTCAGATTGAAAAATTGTAATATCCTTCTTATAGCATATACCATGTACGTGAGACCCATTTTGGAGTATGAAACGCCGGTGTTTAACCCTTACTTATGAAGAGATGTGGACTGTCTTGAGAGAATTCAAAGGTGTTTTACAAGGCGCCTTTTTAAACGGTGTGGGCTTACTTACTCTAGTTATTTAGACCGCTTAAGCCAGCTTAAACTTGACAAACGTCGAGTCTTGAAAAACGTCGAGTAATAAATGACCTTGTGTCATGCTTCAAAATGGTACGCAACTTTGTAGATATAAATTGTGATGAATTTTTTGTTCGTGACAATAGCAATTGTACTCGTAATAACGGTTTTAAATTGAAAAAAATAAAAAATCTTAGAATTGATGCAAGAAAAAACTTTTTTTGCAACCATGTGATAAACCTTTGGAACGAATTGGACATTTCAATTGTAAACTCCAAAAACCCTAACGCTTTTCGTGTTAAGGTTAAATCACTTGATAATATGTTTTTATCTCGATATATTTCTAATAAAAATTATTTTTACTAACTGTTTCTAACCGTTATTAACCCCGTGCTTCTTAGATATATTATTAACTAGTAGTAATATATATATGTAAACTCATTTTCACAATATATTTATGTATGTAACTTTACCTAACCATGTTTTTTTTCCTCTTTTTTGGTGTATTTTTTACATTCACAATAAGTTTTTTCACCCTTGTACTGTGACTACCTTGTGAAATTAAATGTTTAATGTTTATAATTGTGCTCCAGCGGAAAAAGCTGCTGATTTTCTTAGTACCTTAGTTTCTGCCGTCAGATTCAAATGTTGTCCTACTGGCGGAGGGCCTTGTTGTTGAGTCTTTCTATCCTGCAAACGTTTTTCCCACTTTTTTTTGGCACACCTAAAATTCGTTTAACTGTCACTCGCTTTCTTGGACAGTTTTTTGTTTTTGTTAAGTTTTCTCTAGTATTTCCCATGTTTTAGTCATTTTCATGTGCCTTGGTACGTT